>JAODXP020000017.1:33963167-33979716 GCA_027497455.2 Sardinella longiceps | reverse complement strand
CGGGCTTTTTGACAACGATCTTTCTGATGGTGCTGTGGCTCGTTCTCGCAGTACAGGTGACTTTAAATAATAAGTCCACAATTCATGTTAGTTTCACAATAAAAATCATCAAGAATAATCCTACTTACCAGGAAAATAGATTTACCTATTTTTCACCAAAACACCTTTAAGATCATAGTGGGTGCTGGAAGTAGATAAAGTGGTCTATACACCAATGCCATGTGACAGAGATTGGAAACATTGCACTAAATAAAAGTTTCAAGAGGGAGCTACAGTACATTGGTTTGCAGACCACTTTATCTGCTAACAAAAACACTTGTGCCACAATAATTGTCACCCCTACAAAATATAATGCAAATGAATCATTAGGTCGATCAAAGGTAATATTCCATGACTTCATTGAGCATTCACACAATAGATTATGAAAAGAGGAAGGGTCTCAAATCAATTTCTTGTGTTCTCCAACTTTGTGGGATGTCAAAGGAGATGGCTAAAACTTTAGAGTGCGGTGTTCCTTATCAGAATATCAGATTCTGTTCAAGATTTTATTTTCCTTAATGTTTTCACTATGTGACAGGAAAACTACAAATCTGTGATTTTAAGACTGCCTTCATGTGTGTTTCCAGCAAGCAATTATAGGCCGAGCCTTGGCGGTGGAATACAGGCTGCAATTAAGTTAAGTATAAAGAAACATTTAACCTTAGATTACAGCCGTAAAATTAATTATTATTATTATTATTATTATTATTATATATTTTTTTCAAAGTCTTACCTAATATTGTAAAGTCAAGTTTGAAGTCATTTTTTTTTTTTTTCAAAGGTTTCTTTATTGGTTTTTCAAGTGCAAAAGAAATGTATAGGATGTTGATATATGGTATATGTTCAACACACAATAAGCATATCGGTTTGGGAAACTGACATTAGAAATAATACCACACATTGGTTATAAAAAGGCATAAAGAACAACAAACACCCCCCTCCCCCCTCCCCAAACCTTATACGGTTCACCATGTAACAGAAAATAATCAAAGAAAATAATAATAAGAATAACAATAGGAATAATAATAACAGTGATAAAACTTAAAACATTAAAGAAGGAAAAAACAAACAAACAAAAAACAAAACAAAACAAAAAAACATACACAGAGCCTGCAACCTTAAAAAAATGTTACCACAGTAGTCTGTTGTCTGTGTGCACACAGTTCTAGTCTGTAACAGAGGGGAGGTTCAACTCCTTAATGTAATCAGACAAATATCCCCATGTTTTAGTAAACTTACGGGTAGAACCCTTCATGCTGTATCTTATTTTTTCTATTTTCATAAAATAAAGGATATCTTTAATCAGGGAACTGAATGAAGGGGCGTCAGAAGATTTCCACCTCAGAAGAATTAGACGCCTAGCTACTAGTGTGATAAATGCAACAAAGTCTGCCTTATATGAAGATATGGACACTGTACAGGGGAGAACACCAAACAACGCAGTAATAGGAGAAGGAGAAATTATTTGTTCTAGTACATTAGACAAGATATCAAAGACATTGGTCCAGTATTCAAATAGTTTGGGACAAAACCAGAATGTATGTGCCAGAGTCGCAGGTGCTGAGTGACACCGCTCACATGTAGGGTCAATATCAGGGAAAAACGGTTTAATTTCACCCTAGTCCAGTGAACCCGGTGGACAATCTTACACTGAATGACGCCATGTTTGGCGCATATTGACGATGAATGTACACGTTGTAAGACTGAGTCCCAGACGTCATCTGAGATCTCAAGTCCCAGGTCCTCCTCCCATTGAGTCTTAATTGGATTGAGATTTACAGGTCGTAAGGCATACATTCTATTATAAATAGCAGATATCATTCCTCTAGCATTAGGGAGAGGCATTAAAAGGGTGTCAATGGGGTTAGCAGATGGCACATTGGGAAAATTGGGATATAAGGATTTAACAAAGCTGCGGATCTGTAAATGTCTAAAGAAATGTGATGTGGGTAAGGTATATTTTCCAGACAGTTGTTGGAATGACGCAAATACCCCATCTATATACAGATCCTTTAGAGACTTGATACCCAAACTAGACCATACCGACCAGGCTCCGTCAATTAGTGAGGGTGGAAACACAACATTTGAAGTTAGAGGAGAGAGGATGGAAACATCACCCAGATTGAAATGCTTTCTGAATTGATTCCAAATCCTCATTGATGTCTTAACACATATATTTTTAATGTATGGAGACAGAGAAAATCTGAGAGGGGAGTACAATAAGGCCTTCAAAGAAGCGGGTTTACACGACAAGGCTTCCATCTGTAGCCAAGCAGGATGTGGATTAAGAATATCTAAATGCAGCCAGTAGTGTAAGGCTCTAATATTGGCAGCCCAATAATAGTACTGTAAATTAGGCAGTGCCATGCCTCCAAGTCTCTTAGGTCTTTAAAGGAGAGATTTACGAATTCTGGGTGCCTTCCTGTTCCAGATAAACTCTGTGATCAAGTTATCAATTTTACGAAAAAATGTTTGTGGGAGGAATATGGGGATGGTCTGAAAAAGGTAGGAGAATTTTGGTAACGTGTTCATTTTAACAGAGTTAATTCTAGCTGGCAGTGATAGGGGTAAAATAGACCACCTTTCAAAGTCTTTCTGTACACTGGACAGCAAATTTGCAAAATTAAACTTAAACAAGTCCTGAAACTTTTCTGTGACCTGAACCCCCAGATAGGTAAATCTGTGATTTGCTATTTTAAATGGGAAACAGTGGGTAGGATATGCTCGGGCTGCTGCATTTATTGGGAAAAACTCACTCTTACTAAAATTTAATTTATACCCTGATATAGAGCTAAATGTTGTAAAAGACTGAAGTGCTGCAGGTATGGAAGTGGAGATATTTGACACATAAAGAAGAAGATCGTCAGCATAAAGAGACACCTTATGTTCTATACCTGATCTAGACACACCTGTAATATCTTTGTTGGATCTAAGGAGGATAGCCAGAGGTTCAATTGCTATCGCGAACAAAAGAGGGCTCAAAGGGCATCCTTGTCGAGTGGAACGGTGTAGGCAGAAGTATTCAGAGAAGTTGTTATTAGTCCTGACAGAGGCCTTTGGTTCAGAATATAACAACCGAACCCAGGCGATAAATTTTTGTCCAAGGCCGAATTGTTGCATAGTGTAAAACAGGTACGACCACCCCACTCTGTCAAATGCTTTCAAAGCATCAAGAGAAATCAGAGCTTCGGTGGTGGTAGATGAGGGTTGATTATAAATAATATTATATAGGCGCCTTAGATTGTAGAAGGAATGCCTATTTCTAATAAATCCTGTCTGATCTGGAGATATGACAGTCGGCAGTATAGGGTCTAATCGAAGTGCTAACAGTTTAGAAAGCAATTTTAGGTCCACATTCAACAAGCTTATGGGTCGATAAGAGGCACAGTCCAGGGGGTCTTTGTTCTTTTTAAGAATCAAAGATATGGTGGCATGAGTAAGAGTAGATGGGAGGGTGTGATTCTCAAATGATTCATTATACATATCGAAAAGGAGGGGGGCCAGTAAAGGAAAAAAATGTTCTATAAAACTCCACTGGGTAGCCATCAGGCCCTGGACACTTTCCGCCCTGCATTGAAGCCATCGCAATCCTAAGTTCCTCCACAGATAGAGGCTGGTCTAATCTGCTAACAGCCTCCTCATTGACCTTTGGAATGTCTAATGAATTAAAAAAAAGATCAAATTCAGAAGAATCTGGAGTGTGCTCTGAGTGTACAACAGACTGTAGTAATCCTTAAAGTGATCATTAATTTGTTTTGGGTCTGTTGTTGTGCCCAGTGGGGTCCTAATCTGAAGTATTTGGTGAGAGGCTGCTTCTTTTTTGAGTTGATGTGCAAGCAACCGGCCCGCTTTATCACCCTGTTCATAATACTTATATTTAGACCTAAATAGCATTTCTTCCTCCTTTTGAGTAGAACAAATATTAAAATCTGCTTGTAGGGTAAGGCGTTCTTTATATAAATCAGGGGAGGGATTGGCTGCATATAGCCTGTCAGTTTCCCCAATTTTCTTTATCAAATGAGACAATTTGTCTTCTCTTGACCTCCTCTCAAATGCAGTATGTGAAATAATAATCCCTCTAAGATATGCTTTCAATGTCTCCCAAAGAGTGGATGCAGAAATATCAGGAGTTTTATTAATCTCTATAAAAGTTTTGATATGTGTGGATATGAGCTGGAAAAAGTTTTCACTAGATAACAAGCGTGTGTTTAATCGCCAAGGAGGCCGAGTAGAGTTAATTCCCTGAAAAGCTATTGTTAAAGAAACTGGTGCATGGTCAGATATTACTATGGGGTTGTAAGTCACAGACTGGACAGAGGGCAATAAATTATTATGTACTAAAAAGTAGTCAATACGTGTAAATGTCTGATGGACAGAAGAGAAAAATGAGTATTGCTTACCATTTGGATACAGAAAACGCCATGGATCAGATATGTTAAATTCCTCCATAATGGATTTAATTAATTGTGCAGACTTTGATGAGGAGTGTATTTTGGTTGAAGATCGATCAAGGGCTGGGTTTATGCAACAATTAAAGTCCCCCCCCAAGTATGAGAGAGTGTGTTGCCACCTCTGTGAGCTTAGAGAAAAAAGTTCTGAAAAAATTATGATCGTCCCAATTAGGCCCATAAATATTTGCAAGAATAAGGGGAGTATTGTAAATTTTCCCAGTGACAACAACATATCTCCCATTTGGGTCTGCTAGGACATTAGAGCATATAAAAGGGACTGATTTATGTATGAGAATAGCTGTGCCCCTTGCTTTGACCTGAAATTTTGAATGATATAGTTGACCTATCCAATTCTTTCTCAATCTAACATGGTCCTCTACTTTTAGATGTGTCTCTTGTAAATAAATTATATGTGCCCCTAGTTTACGAAGATGACCAAGAACTTTGTTACGTTTCATTGGTGCATTCAATCCCCTGCAATTCCAGCTGACAAAATTCAGCTCATTCCTATTGGACTGCTGCATACGTTTGTTTGTTAAAGCACTGATAAAGTAGGCTACTGTAAAGTGCCATTACAAATGAAAAAACATTAAAGCAGGCATAAGGGTAAACAGATGCATACAAAATCACACAAAAATCAAACAAAACACAAACGCAAAAAGATAAGACATATCCCTCCCTTGCTAAAGCGTCTACCGAACATGACGCGCGCTTATCCCCCTAAACCTTGACGAACAAGCTGAAGTAGCACAATCGCTCATGCACATTTCAGAGCCGTCTACGTGCTATGCCAGTGACTTCAGTTAAATCAACAGTGTAGCCTAGTGGCTAGTACAAACATAGTAACAAATTTTCAGAGTCTGGATTGAGATGTCACAAACAGACATAAGTTTAGCTGTCGCGTATATTGGAGCAAGCAAAGCATCACAGTTTAACTTTCCTCACCATCAGCAGTATTGGCCGTGTCGGGTGGTCCGAGGGGTTTAATGGTTTTGATGAACTCCACCGCGGCCGCGGGGTCTTCGAATGTAAGCAATGTTCCATCAGGCAGCGTAATTTTCAGCAGGGCTGGAAACACCAGCCTGAATTTCACCCCTCTGATAGGACGAAGGAGGCGCTTTGCCTCCCCAAACTGTGCGCGTTTCTTGGCCACAGCAGTTGTGTAGTCAGGAAAAAACCACACTCTCCTTCCCTGGTAGGCGATAGGGGAGAGCTCTTCGGCCCTGCGTAGAATCCGATCACGGTCCTGGTAGTAGTGTAGGCGAATGATGAACGGTCTGGGAGGATCGTCTTTCTTGGGCTTCTGGCGTAAACTGCAGTGCGCTCTGTCCACGATAGGCTTATGGTCGAGTCTCAGAATATCCTGCAAGAGTCCAGAGACAAATTCGGTCGAGTTTGGGCCCTCCACATCTTCCGGTATTCCAACCAGTCGAATATTATTTCTTCTTGAACGCCCCTCTAGGTCCTCACATTTAGCATTCAATTGACCCTTCGCTAAGCCCCTCCCAACAACGGCAACTGACCAATCCTACATATAGCAACGGTAACTAAAGAGCCCTGGCCTGTCAAACATTTGAGTAGCGGCAATATTCTACAATGTTATGCCTATGGCGTCGGCAAAAAATGCAGCATGAGTCGTTCAAACTTGACAGGGAAAATGCTCTTTAGCCTTTCCTTTACCCCAAAAGACATCGTAGCTACGTCCTTGGTTGAATAAGTGATGTCTATGATAGACCAAGTGGAAAACATAGTGGCCAGATAAGCTTTACAATAGTTTAAAAAGTTTGCTGCTGCTAACATGCTAGCGAGTTTCAGCACCGTATATCCAAAGATTTCTCATCTGTAATCCAGCACTACAAAGGCACACCAACAGTTTAACTCTAACTAATCAATCACATAGCTCAAAACAACGTAACTTAGTTTGTTAGATTTTGTCACGGACATTTAGCGATAGCAAAATGGGTCTAAAGCCTGGCTCTATCTGCCTCCTGCAACGTTAGCTTTTTTTAGCATGTTGGCTAGCGTAATATTTGCAGACAATTACAGGATATTTTATCTGTTTTGGCACAGTTAAACTGTTTACTTACGGCAGTATTACGAGGACGGATAAATAGTCCATAATTTGTAAGTTGATTGGTCTTCGTTTTAAGATGCCTTGATGGAGTTTTGTGCTAGTTGATTTTGCTGTGGTGTTATATGGTGACAGTAACGTCAGGTCTGTTATTATATGAATTCAATAAATTTCCATTTAAACTGCTGTAAGCTGCTCAAAGTAGACCTTTTTATCAATCATTACATGCTATTAGAATTTGTTAATCACTTGCGGTTTATCTCTGAAGAGCCATTGTTTGAGGCTATGTTTTGCATTCATTCCTATGGACGCAAGTTACGTTTTGGTTAGTTTGTCAGGCCTGACAACAGTAACTAAGGGGGCGGGGCTTAGCGAAGGGTCAATTGAGACACTTGCGTTTTCAGAGTTTGCACGACATTTTCCAACTCGCCCAAGCGATCATTCTGGTTAGATGCAGCATGCTCCAGCTCTTTGATGGTCTCGTCATGTGTGTCCACTTTTTGTTGCAACGGTGTTATCGAACTTCTCAGTTCGGCTCGTACCGTAGCAATCTCAGATCTCAGTTCAGTGGACAGCGAGTCAATTTTACCACAAATATCATCCCGGATAGCATTCATCATCTCCTGTAGCGAGCTAGCATCCACGCCGCTAACAGGTGAAGGGTTCTTGTCAGGCTTTCCCATGTCTTTCTGTCGTCCAGTCGGCATTGCTCAATCAAATATTCACTAAACTTGTTACTGGTTAAATAAAATAGCTGTAGAGTCGGATATTCCGCCGAAATAAATAACAAATAGGTCACTTAGCATCAGAGCACTGAGGCACACGTCCTACATGGTCTGTGTCCACGTGCGCCCCCCCCGTCAAGTTTGAAGTCATGACAATGGGTGCGACGGGAGTGAAAACAGACTGAAATGTAATCTAAACTTCCTCAAATATGAAACTATGGAGCGCAAGTGAAGTCAGTCTCTTTTCTTTTATTCACTGTAGGCTAAGTGTTTGGAATCAATGGCGAGCAGGAGTGAGTCATCCGAGGAATCTGATGATGATATGGGCTTTGGGCTTTTTGAAGATGACGAGATTTCTGAGGGTGCTGTGGTATGTGTGATGTAGTTCATAGAATCTCAATCACACTGTCAGTATAATGTAGCCTCATAATATCTGGAAAAAGTAGCATTAACAGTATTCTAGTAAACGCTGGCTGACGAGGATTCTGATCTTGATGGGATTTTTGAATTTAGCAGTAATCCTCATGAAGATCCTTCTCTTGGTTTGGTATGTACCAGTCCAGTTCATAGAGTCTTGCCAGCATGTCCTCATAAGATACTATTTCAGACATAAGTAGCAACCATTGTTTAAATTCTGGAGGGGAGGAACTTTTCCATTATCTGAGAATTACCCTGGCAGCAGTTATGACTCCCACTTTTATTACTGCAAATTGGTATTTTTTAAAGATATTTTATAGGGCTTTTTTGCCTTTAATTTGATAGGACAGTAGAGAGTATGACAGGAAAAGAGTGGGAGAGAGAGAAGGGTAAGGATGGGGAAATAACCTCGGGTCAGAATCGAACCCGGGTCCCCGGATTCATGGTATGACGCACTAGCCCGCGGAGCTATGCTGCCCCCTGTGCAAAGTGGTATTTTGACACATTTGGGAGCTCTGTGTGATTCCCTCGTAGGCACAACCTTGGGAGTTTTGGTATTGTCATACCTAACCCCTTTCCCATATGCTCTAAGATTTTCTCCCAAAATGGTTGTATAAGCTTGCATCCCCAGAGTGCATGCAAAAAAGTCCCTGTCTCTGTGTGACATTTCCAACATAAAGTATTGGCCAAAATGGCAATTATGTGTAGTTACTTTCACCTAATTGTTAAAGATGCAGAAACAAACTAGTTTGGTTTGGCATGAGCTGTTTTGTTCCATTCAGGCAAATATATATTCTCCTAACTGTAGGCAAATATATATTCTCCTAAATATATATTCTCCTAACTGTATGTCAGTATTACAATCCTTTGCAGATCAGGACTCGAGGCTCAAGTTTAAGCTTCCTTATGGACTCCTTTCAAGCTGTTCCCCCTGCTCATGTTTCCTTGGCTGGCTCCAGGACAACAGGCTCTAAAGGCCAGCCCAAGGCTGGTAGCCAAGTTAAGGCTGTGTCCTTAACCCACAGTGACAGCTTATGTGTCTCCAGTATCTCAGAGGATGAAGCAACCTCTCCTGAATCCAAAATATTTCCCTATGACAGTTTGCCCTTGGATTTTGGGGCACCGCCTTATCTACTCTCGGACGGAGGGGAAACAGGGCCAATTTTTAGCAAGACTCTTGGCTCTATGCCTCCTCCTCCTGTCTCAGGGATCCATCGCTCTGTTAGATTTAATGCCCCTGTGCCTCCTCCTGTCTGCTATGGTCTCTCCAGAGTTCCCCATAAGGCTGCACGAAGGAGACATTTTCCTGCTTGGAAATCATTGGCAAGTCTCCAGAGACCAGTAAGATGCCTTGTTTCTAAATTAGCTTTTAGTCAACTTACAACTGAGCCAACAGTTGGCATAACCATGGCATAATATCAGTCTACTTTCACCTATTTGTTAAGGATGCAGAAACCAACTGGTTTGGTCATGACATAAGCAGACAGGCAATCTTTTCCATTTTAAAACACAGTATATTTCTTAATTATTCTTAACAGTCTTAATTGTGTCTCAATATTACAGTAAAAAGCTGTCATTTTAAGGTCAAACATAACATTGTAGCTGATGGTCCTGCTTAGTGGGTTCAAGCTTGCTTGGGGACTCATCTGGATTTACTCAAGATAACTTTAAAGTTAATCCACCCCCCAATCCAATCAAATTTATTCACATTAAGAGATTTCAGGTTTTTCTAAGCGGTGATATATTATTTGAATAATAGCCTAAAGAAGTGCATTAACAAACTGAATAGAAGCCAGCTATTTTGTTGCAAAAAATATCATCTTATCATTGCATTTCAAATTTGTGACTGTGATTGAACAATATCAGGGGCAATGTTTTAAAAGTGCACTCATTTGCATATTTGTTTGTTTACTTAGCCTATGTCTCTTTCTATTAGGAGGGCTACTGGGAATGCACTCTGTGTCTGGGACTGTTTATCGGAGTGGATTTGATATACTTCACCGATGTTTTCCTGAAAGAGAAGGGCATCTTATCGTTAGGTAAGTAGCCTACATTTCAAGTCCACACAGAACACCTCCACTCATGAAATATGTGTTTAACTTATAATGGTCCATGCAGGAGTTATGAAAAAGAGATTTAAATTTAAACAGATTTCTGGTAGGCCTTGTCAATTAACCCATAGCCCTGTTGTTTGAGATTGCCCACTGCTGTCGGTAGAAATAAGAAGGGAAACATTTTTGTGAACCAACAAGTAACAATTGAATGACAAAACCAAAGCCATGTTTTCTTGCCTTTAACATTGGCTATCGTTCACTACTGCATTAACTGGCTGGCCTTACTCACCACGTCAGATCATGCGCTACGTAACTTTCGTAAGGCACTCCGCGCAACGATCTGATGTTGAAGCCCATCAGAGAGATTTCAAGCCATTATTCTCTAACCGGACTAACAGGGCCGCTGGCTGTAGAGGGTGTGACGTAGCGAAGAAGCAACTGTTTGAATCCAACCAATCCAACAAACGTAACGAGCGTCATCGGTTGGTTTCGATGTGGTTGGCTGCAGTGTACGTCAATTAAATTGATGGACAAGTCGTTGCCCAGTTAGATTCAAGGATTTCTGGCTCCTGAAATAATTCGTCTATCGCTGAATATCAGATGAACGCGCGTAGCGCTACATCTGACGGAGTGAGTAAGCTTTGGCCATCCCCTTGGTCCACACTTTAGCTTCTTACAAGGGTCTGCATTTCTCCATGACAAACAATTGCAAGCTGGAGGTGTGAACTGTAGAATTTGAAATGACAATTTGATCTCATCCAATCGTTAACGTGTATATAGGACCAGCTTGGTCGTGAAGTAAGCTACGCTACAGCAACAGAAACCTGACATTATGTCTCACAACTCCTGATCCTGCTAGCTTTAGCGCGGTATGGAGTTAATCTCTGCAAATGATGCCGATGGCCAGAATGCTAGACGGAGTCATGGAGGGAAATCACTACTGAGTGGAGCTACTGTAGGAAGGCAAAGCTGTCTTCTGTCTTCTTATGCCTACTTATTGCCAACTTGTTAACCTTTTTGCAATACAAACATTTATTGAATGAGACCTATAGTAAATTCTCCTTTCAGCCACTTACTTACAAGGTATGAAGGTATGGACAAAGTGGGTTATTTAGTTTGTAAATGTAAAGGAATAGGCCTAATGAAAACATTATCCTTATTCTTCAGTCTACGGTAACTGCCATAATCTTGCAATGAGAAAGTAGATGGAAGGTGAAGGTTAAGAGTAAAGCCCGATTCGCACGGGACTAGTATAACCTGGGAACGTTTGGTCATTTGTAAATTACACCCCAACCTTCGTGTTTATTGTGGTGCATTCACACGGGATAACCGAAGTCTGCATTTACTTTAATTTACTGACATTAAGGCCCAGATATGATGCCATGGACCACAACTTTTTAAGTACTAGAAACCAAATAGCTGTCAATATTGCTCACATTTTCAGTAAGGTACAACTTATTAGCCTATACCCTATTAATAATACCTTGATAAATGCTTCTACACTTCACCTTTTTTGTGGAATTCTTTAGGCAGATGGGTCTCCATATAATTTGTCTATATAATTTCACTATTTGCACCTAAAATGCTTTCAAAACTACCATTCATAATGTACACTGCTGCCAATGCTACTCAACCCAGACAAAATTAGAAAAAGTGCACAATAAAAACAACAAACTCAGTCCAATCACTGAAATGCAGATTCGCACAGGACTAGTACTGTATTGTGACTGGACGTCTGAAACATGGTAGGTAATGTGCGCTGGAATTTTTACTTTACAAATTACTGACATGTCGCATTCACATGGGATTAAGAATAAAGGCGTCCTCTTACAAATTACCAGAGGTTCATAGGTACTACTAATCCCGTGTGAATAGGGCTTAAGACTTTGGGGATAGGTAAGACTACAAATAAATGCACAAATTTATCCAAAAAAAAAAAAGTTTGTGCTAATTCCAGCATCACATTGTATATAATGCTTTAAATGTTTTTCTCAATTGCTCCCTCTCTCTCTGAACACACACACACTCACACAAACATATCAAGGTCCATGTTGTATACCTACGTGTGTGTGTGTGTGTGTGTGTTGCAGTGTTATGATTAAGTGTATGTGTGTGTGTGTGTGTATCAGGCCCCAAGGCCCATGCTGACATCCTGAGGCTGGTGTCCACTCTGCTGGTGCTGCAGCTGGTGCGCATCAGGAAGCTGGTCCAGGGAGAACTGCTGCAGACTCTGTTCCGCCTCACTGATCCTCCTCAACACAGGTGTGTGTGTGTGTGTGTGTGTGTGTGTGTGTGTGTGTGTGTGTGTGTGTGTCTTGTGTGTGTGTGATAGAAAGAGAAGGGTAACATATTTCTTTCCATACTCTAACTGTATATTTCCTGTGTGCATGAGAGCAGCTCTTCGGAGTGGGAGGCCCTGAAGCGAGCGGTGGACTGGGTGTGCTGGGCAGACAGACAGTATCCGTGTGTGTGCAGCCGGCTGGAGTTCGGCCTGGACTGGGAGTCATCCACCCGACAGCTCCTGGGCTTCGACCTCCCACACCCCCTCTCACCCCTCAACCCTATTCTGGAGAGGAATAGATCCATACTGGCCTGCTAAAACCACACAGCAGGGGCACACACAGACACCGTGGCCTGGCTGAAAACTTATTCTCTTTTCTTTACTAATGTGCTAGAAACCTACTCTATCACAGACACACACGCACACACACACACACACACACACACACACACACACACAGAGAGAGAGAGAGACACACACACCAACGTTTGTTCATACTGGCCCCAACACACAGTCTTCTTCCTACTGTTCCTAATGAACACCAAGATTAACTGTTTGTGATTAACTCTGAAGTGTGGAGGTCAGAGGCCCATATTCAGGGTCACTCTGATCATGTAGCCTACTGTAAATCTCATTATAATGTTCTAAAAAATTACCAAAAAAAAAAAAAAAAAAAAAAGCATTCAGTTGGACTAAAATCTTAGTTGGTGACAGTTCAAATATACTACATTATTTTACAGTATGTCTATCTATCTATCTATCTATGGTGTCAAGGGCAGTTACCTTACATATTTTCCATATTTCTGGTGCCCTTTACCTTCATAATTTGTTGGTATTTTTCATCAAAGCACCATACTAGCTGGGAGGCGCCGTGGCTCAGTGCTGAGGCGTAGCTAGGCCTGTTTTTTACTAGGGCATGTGCCCAAGTAAAAATCAGCTGTGCCCCAGTAAAAAAAAAAAGATAGAGAAAAAAAGAGAAAAGTATATGATTTTATTTAATAACAACCCGTGTTCGTCGTGCGCAGTACATATGCGAATTGAGATTGTCACGTTTTTTTTTTCTTTCTTCAAAGTCAGGTACTATATTCCCACATTTCTACCCCTGCCTGGTAGACCCCCTATGTAAGTTCAAGCAAGATTCGATCTTTGGTATTATTTGCCCTCAATGGTGCCTTCCAGGTAGTGGGGTTTAGTTTTGCATCCACATTCCACAACGATTTTATATTCATCCACCTCAGCGATCATTTTTGAAATCAACCTCAGCAATCATTTTTGGAATCAGTTTCAGAATCCTCCATTCTAATGTGAACGGAGGGGCTAAATGGATAAATATTACCTGTGTTGGTGTAAACATGCCCTTATCGGAACATATTGCTGTGGGAAAATAGGGTCTAATTTAAAAAAAAAAAAAACTTTGTAATGTGAGAGCATGCAGGGCTGTGAGAACATAGGGCCCATTTCACAAATTTCCTAAGAAATGTGGGAACATAGGGTTGTGGGAACATAGGGCCTAATTTCCAAAAATTCTGTCAAAAATAAAAAATCCTAACAAATGTGGGAACATAGGGCTGTGGGAACATAGAGCTTACCCCGTGGCCCACGACACGTAATCCATATTTCAAAAACAGTTTGGGCACAAACGTTTAATCTACCTGCATAAACAATGGACACGAACTTTATTATATCGCACATATTTTCAACATACTTCATGTCCAATGGTAGAATGGCTCAATGTTTTGCTTATACAGTACTATCAAACATTTTCAAATGCTCTTAATAATAGATTAATATGAAAATCATCCAAACTATGACACTTTGTTGCCTTTACATAGCCGGGAGGTGTATTGTCCTATTGAAAAACAAATGATGGTTCCACTTGGTGCAAACCAGTTGAAATTGCAAAGGCATGCATGCCTAATGCTGTGAAAGTTTTCCTTGGAATTTGAATAAATCACCAAGTGTCGATCACCGGCGAAAGTATCACCATATCATCTCAAGCCTCATAGTGGGAAACCCATGTAGACAACAACCACTCACCTTTTGTTTACCTTACAAAGACATGGTATGTAACCAGGGGGTCAAGAACGCGCAGATTAGCGGCAGCATCGCCATATTTACGTATGGAGTCACAATCCGAACCATGCCAGCGCATGCACGAGAGTCATGCTGGGCACGAGCACTCATGCACTTACAAGTTGGTGGGCGGTTACATGCGAAATGTTATTTCTCCGGGGAGAGTAAAAGCAATATTTCATGATCTCTGGTTACTCTTTGCTTATTTCTTGAGGAGCTTGTTAAAAAAAGTGTACTGTCATGAATGCTATAAAACTTCAGGCACATTCTCGACAGAACTTTCTTCCTCGTGTTGTATTTCAAACAAACTAGGTGCATTATCACCATCGTCTGGACTGAAGGACTACTGTTTTTGTAAGGAGATTCAACGTGAGTCCATGCGGCATTTCCAACTTTGGAACTTTGCGCATGGGCAGCATGGGCATGGCCTGGTCTGTTACCTCTAGTGTTCACAATGGCGTTGACTGTCAATTCACTGCATTTACTAGCCTAGCCTCGGCCATTCAGTTCTATGGAGGGCGGGACTTAGTCGTTGTCTCCAGTTTATATATAACCTCCTTGTATGTAACACCCACTCACGTCAGATGATTCGTAGCAGGCTACTCCATCTGAGATCCCTTCGCAAGAGTTGTTTCAGAAGACTGGACGTCATCAAAAATTCTTGCATATAATTGGACAAACCACTTGTCCGTCATCTTACTTCAACCACTTAAATTGAAACCCATCAGTCGCATCCCATGATCCCAAGCGAATTCTATTTTTTCAAACAAATAAATGTCACGGTAGGTATTAACCACACCCACTAGGTCCTCCAAGGCCACAGACAATACACAGAGGCTGTGATAGTAAACCAATTATTTATTAGTACAAAAGCAATATAAAATACCGGTACTGTGGTATAGGGGGAGACAGATCCAACTACTAGAGACAGGCTCCCAGTGACGTAACACCTTCTGTGTTGCTGTTGCTGGTCTGGCCAACTGCTGATCTGAAAGGAGCATTTTCTAACATCGACCAGTAGCAAACTGAGGCATTAGAGGGAGGTGGGTCAACCATGCGCTTTGAGAAATTACAGCTCTATAGGTTCTTGGTCAGACCGAAGTCTCGCAGAGCTTTGAAAGTCGATGGCAATCAGGCTACTTAATGACACTCCACACACAATTGGGTTCAGCAACAGGAAGTGGCGGGTAATGCAATGGACACTGCCCCTAGAGGCAGTACCCCCCTCCCAACAGTCTGTATGAAGGAGAAACACAAGTACTGGTCGGGCAGATCCCCTCCGACCTATAGGTAACAAGGCAAACGTATTTGATGTTTCTTTAATTGTTCATAAACTCATGGTCCCTAAGCTTGAGACTGAGTCCAGCCGTCTGAAGCCACGCCCTCAGGTTGCATGGGGAATCTGGGGTACCCTCAGTGGTGGTGATGTCATCAGCTCGAACTGTACCGCGGGGATTCATCGCTTCCGGAAACAAACAGCGTCTTAGATAACAGTCTTTCCCAAGCAAAATGGACAATTTTATGAGGCTAATATCAAGGTAAACTACTGCAACTAGGACTTCCCTCAATATAATGATGATAGTGAGCGTTGATACCATGGACGTCACTAGGATCCAGAGTCAAGGGGGGCTTAGCCTAGCCTGACATAGCCCGACCATAATACTGCTGTTCATCCGTATTCATGGTCTGGGAACGGTCCTCTTGGGCGTGTGTATATCGGTAGAGAGTCTACCGGCCAATAAGCGACGCTGATTAGACGAGCTGTCCAATTGTTTCAAACCAAAAGTCAATGCCCTCCCCCCCGCAGTATAATCGCGTAAGGTTAAAGAACCTCCAGACCATGAATACGGATGAACAGCAGTATTATGGTTAGCCCCAGAGGGGTAACATAATGATGCGCGTGCCGAAAATTTTTAATAAATAAATTATATAGAGTGTAGCCTATATGTGTGTATATTGCCAACTATTTATTACTTGAAGGATATTTATCAGAATATCTCATATCTTAGGCTATTTTTATTAACAAATTTGTCTAAATCAATTCATCAGACTGGTTTGTGAAGAGAGATGTTCGCAAATATCTCCATCAATGACTGGTGTAAATGAACTAGGCTCTTCTATTCTAAATATAGCTGCATATTTATTTCAGTCTAATACACTGAGCAAGATACAACAATGGTAACAACTAGATTAGTTCAAATCCTAGGGAAATCTGATGATACAATCTGATGATACAATCAATGGAAGTTTCTCAAACATTTATTCTGCAAAATGAGCATACATTAGCTACTAAAATATATGCTAGGCTATAGCAAATAAATTTGTCCATCAATGCATGTAGGACAAAATAATCTGGCATAGACTACAGACTAATTTATATTTCATAGTTCAATCTTTTGGAGAATATGTTGCCTAGAAATCTGCTGGATCAGACTATA
>JAODXP020000017.1:33927829-33963067 GCA_027497455.2 Sardinella longiceps | reverse complement strand
ATTATTACAGTAATATTACATGTCAATGTGAGTGATATTGTTTCATTAACAAAGAAGGCAGATAAATACATACCACTTGTTTGGGCCTCTGAGACCTATATGGGAAAGACAAAACCACAAATCTGAATACATACAGTAGTCAACAAAATGTTTTGCAGTCTCTGCTAAGCCAGTTCTATTATATGTCCTCTAGATGGCGATGTTAACCTGCACATCTCTTCTACATCCCTGTACTGTACTGTGCTGTGCAGTCATCACTAAAAATAATAAATAATCATTTATTACCCCCACCGAGGAGGTTATGTTTTCGTTAAAATGTGTCTGTTTGTTTGTCTGTTAGTTACTGTTACTGTTGGTAACTTTACGCCAAAAGTTGTGATTCTTATTAATTTTTACTAGAGGTGTGATTTTTACAAGAGGTGTGTCTTTGCCCAAGGAAGAACCCATTAGATTTTGGTGATGATTCAGATCAGGATCTGGAAGAACTTTAAAGGATTCCTCACCACTGACAGCTATCATGTACATCTGTAAACACCAGAACTCTAGGGGGCATCAGTGACCACATTGTTTCGGCGAAGGTCTGCACTCTCCGAGTGCATTTCTAGTGTATATAAAAAAACCTTTCATTTCTTTTACACTTAGCCATCATTTAGACTTCCGTTTAGACATGAATAAGTATCTTAGCTAAACTCATCTGATTTTCTTTAACCATATAGATGCAATAAGTTAGACTTATGTAATGGTCATGGTCAGTTCACTTATTAATGATCAAAAGCACCACCATCTTCATCCTCCTCCTCCTCATCATCATCTCTGACATCCTGATAATATGACTGTCTTGCTTTGAAGTCACCATTGGAGCAAAGGGCTGTATGGAAATCAGTGACACTTTTGTGTCATAACTTGCATACATCCGTCCGTACAATGACCAAATTGCAAAGCAGAAACTGGTGACGATGTGACATGGTGAAACCGCACACTTTCGGGGGAAGTTGGGCCCTAACAGACAATGTGTTACCAGGTGAAACAGGTGAGGTTTTTTTTTAATCTATGTTGCCAAATGGAAGAGAGACATTTATGCATGAGGTACGTCAACCTCTGGGAAATAAATGGTTCCTCTGATTGTATCAAATAATGGATATGGGACTGCATCATTTCTTGTATAAGACATTGCATAGATGGATGTGCACGCATACACACACACACACCACACACACACACGCACCCACAAACACACATATGAATTCATTCACACTCATTGCCTGCATGTGCCACATTGCATAGCTATCGATTACTGCTGACAAAGAACAGAATTTTGCCAGCAGTTTAGATTTTGTCTTAGATAACTCTGCCAGTAACAGATAGTTTGTGAACATGTTCTAGGTTACCAAATATCTCATCTCTCTCTCTCTCTCTCTCTCTCTCTCTCTCTCTCTCTCTCTCTCTCTCACACACACACACACACACACACACATTAGGCTATATTAGCAGTAGGCTAAATCTTACGTAAGACTGTAAGCTCCCTTTGTTTTCATAGGTACATTTCATGAATTTGCTCTTTAATGATTAGTTCAGAAACACATACTCCAGGCATTAGCTAGCTCAACTGCATTACCTTATGTTTACAAAACTGCTAATTATTAAACCTACTTTCACCAGTGGATGCGTAATACCATCGATGCATTCACTTCAAAGTATATGAGCCCAAGAACTTTTGCATATGGACAAAAAATGAGCATTGAATTCAAGTCTGTTCAGTTTAGTCATATTTCCTGCATCATTTAATTATTGACCTGGGGCTGGCATCTTCTTAACATGAGGGAAACTCCAGTCAAGCTATTAAAGGCTATTTTCATCCTGTGCACGAGTCAAACTTTAAACTTATGTACAGTAGGTAGCTGGGTTTGTAAGATTTGCCACTTTTACCATTGTGAGACATACAATGAGTGTACCAGTGCAACTTGCCTCACAAAATAGCTTAGCAAATAGCAATAGCAAGTGATTACAGTAAAAGGCTTGACATAGACAGAGAGTTCTCTTTTTCCTACCCACAACACTTGGTGACTTTGAAAAACAGGGCTATAGATTGATTGACACTAGATTTCTCCTTTAATGTCCAAAAAGCTTCAGGTACTTCTACATTATGTCATAGCATTATGGATACATCAACTAATATATGCTTGCAACAATGTTATCTCAATTCCCAGGGACTCTTACAACAGTGATTTGGATGCATCAAGTAGCGCTGGTATGCCCCAGTTTATTAGTCAGTTTGCCCATTTGGTTTTTCCTAACAATTTCCTTGAGTTACCATAACTTGTAAATTTAAGTGTAGTATTTCCACTATTTTCCTACTTTCTTTTATTGATTTTAATTGACATGTTTTCTATTTCTGGTAAGTAGACATTCTACAGAAAACTCTGTGAGAGATGCAATAATCTCTGTAGTGAGTGAACATGCAAGTATAAAATATGTATGATTTAGTCAGGGACAGGGTAGGGCATTTTCTGAGACTGAGAGGTTTCCACCCAAACACAGTCCACAATCTCAACCATCCCAACCAACACATTTGGTAGTGGAGAAGGCCAAAGACAGCAGATATAGTGAACTACGTTGATAGGAACTCCTGGATCTCCTGATCACCCACAGTCATCTATGGCTTTATTCTGCTGTAGCTTATCTGAGACCTGAGGTCAGCATCGAGGGTGCACCCACATGGACAATACAGTAATATCCGTAATGCAAATAAGTTTGGATAATAAGCTCATCTGCATATAGTGCCAGCTGATTATGCTGTAAATGTAAATACTATCATCTCCCACACACAAGTCTACTGTACAGTAGCCTTCCACTGGTTATCAGTTGCTAATGTTTATGCAGATGCACAGGTGAGTTGGAATGTTTACCACCAATCTTTCTTCTCATTTTTTTAGTTCCCTTCTCAGCAAAACACTTTTTCCACCACCGAGATATTTCAACTATTGTATCAAAGCAGAATCACGTTACACCAGTTGTTCATTCATGGATTAAGGCTAGATATATTCAAAATGTTCAGTTGAGATTTCCATTTTAGAAAATCTTATGATGAATGTTACAGCAATACAGCCACTAGCATAGTACATATTACTGGCAAGTGCAAAGCCTCTTATAACACATCTCAGAAGTCTGAAAACATAAAACACACACACACACACACACACACACACACACACACACCCCACTCCCACTATGGCCCCTTCCGGTGCTGCCCTTCTCCTGAGAGCCAGCTCCTCTCGCCTCCTTGGCCTTTTCCTGCTGCTTTACCACAACCCTGCCTCCTCCCTCCATTCAGACAAAGGGTCAGGCCCCGGGTCAGTGGGACGCCGCACAGCCAAGCCCACTTCTGTTTAGCCCAGATATGAGCAAAGCAGAGGCTGAGAAAATATGGGACCACTACGACCGGACTGGTTGGTTGTCATGAACCAGCACATTTTCTCACAGTTTCTTTCGGTTCTTGTGCAGTTATTTCCTGAGTAGACTTGGCAGTGCACTGAGATTACTGCATTTATGTGAGATGTTTTTCAGCTCCTGAAAGACTTGCATTTATAGAAGATTCCATTCTCAGTACAGTTTTTATGCAGCTATCAAACACCCCAAAACACACACATACACATACTTACACACACACACACACACACACACACACACACACACACACACACACACACACACACACACACAGACACACACCAGAAGGTTTCAACTGATGTTTTGAGATGAGAGTGTCCATGCTAATGCACATCACAGCAGTGACAAGATTATGGTAAGATTCTCGTCAAAGGTCATGCTCACATTTGAAATAGACTACCAAATCATTTAGGCCTAAGGTTCCACGAAAAATACTATGACACAAAAGATACAAGGGAGTCCAAGGTTCACAATTTCTACAATCTTGTTGACAATGTCCATCAGTATTGTAAACAAATAATTCAGGTTTTTTTATAACTGATGCTGTTTTGCACCTGACCCCCACACCCTCTCTTCTCAGCAAAAGCCTTACGTGACATATATATGCCCCTAGTGGTAGCAAATGTAATTCACTGCCATTTATCAACTCTCAATTTGCCATGTCAGATAGATAGATAGATAGATAGATAGATAGATAGATAGATAGATTTCCTCTCTGTAACCCTACAACTTTTCAACATCATACTGTTCATTTTATAATTATTATAATGTAGGTTATAACAAAGTTGTTATAAAGTGAAATTAGAGATTATAGGTCGGCTGTAGAGATAGTCTACGGGGAAAAAAGTCTTGTAGGAGCAGCTATTAAAACTGTGGCTCTAGTCTAGGGTGAAGTTTTTGTCTGGTGGCTGGTTGTCCTTGTTTCCATGGATAACTTAATGCATGAAGATAAATATTGTTGTTCAGTTGACCCCATTTGTCTACCCTACAGCAAAAAGAGCAGCAAAGCTCTCAGTATCTCCCCAGGGATCACGGCGTCTCAGCCCTGCGTTGTACAGTATGTCTGTTTCTTGAAGACATACACCACAGCACTGAGAACCAATTTCCTGAGGGACATGCTTCCCTTCCCTTTTTGTAAGGCATTCTGTGTCGTGGCTTTTTGAGAACCCGAACTTTTGTCACTGTGTAAGTGTGAAGTATGCTAACACTAGACATGGTGTTAT
Organism: Sardinella longiceps; assembly: GCA_027497455.2. Lineage (NCBI taxonomy): Eukaryota > Metazoa > Chordata > Actinopteri > Clupeiformes > Clupeidae > Sardinella > Sardinella longiceps. The sequence continues at coordinate 33,958,397 of JAODXP020000017.1, read as the reverse complement.
GACAACCCTCCCTTTGAGGTGAGGCAAATGGCTTTTACAACTAACTTCTTGGAAACTAAGAGAATTAGCTTCAGCTTCCGCAACCTCAGATGTTCATCACAGGGCATAACTTGAGAAGTCCTAAGGTTACCACTCTATTCTTACTCCTGAAACTGCATAGCCTGCACAAACCATTGGAGACAATCATCTAGACCTATTCTTGATGGTCTGCTAACCATTTAAAAAGCTGATGCAAACTATTCACATTCTCCTCATAAAATGCAACTCTCTAGACACTCGAGTCTATTGCACTTCTCTGTTTACTGATGTTTCCCCTTTCTCCCTTGTGTAACCGATTAACATAGTGTTACTTTTCAAAATGATCAAACTCAGGTCAGAGAACTCTACCATAGGGGCAAGAAAGAAAGGATCGCCCTTAAATCTCCACCAGACATTCACTAATCACTCTTGTCTGCTAATTTCTCTTCTTCTAACTACTACTACTAATACTACTAACTTGCTTGTAACATATGTTACATGTTCTTGGCCGATATGGTCAGCACTGTAAATTATATTTTTATTTTTTATATTTTTGCAGCATGTTCCTGGCTTGGACATAGGCCTACAGTAGAATTGCAATCTGTACTGTATATCGTGGAGGGCTACTTGGATCTGTCCTTCCCTGGCTACTTTGAAAATTCATTTGTAGATTACATCATGAATCATCACTGGTGAATGGTGGTGTTTGATTGCAGATGCACTCACCCTTTTTTCCCGACTCCACTCACACATACCCACCCATGTATCACACAACCTCCACCCAGAGGTTCTACTCTCACCAATCTCTCTCGGCTCTTTACTTCTCTAAAGTCCTTTGCACATACAGTAGGCGCCAACATTAGTGCAACGACACTTTCTCTCACATACATAACAGGGCGAGAAAATGTTTTGCATATTGCAGCTCCCACTCATAATAAAGTTCCTCATGTTTTCTTTGAATTCTCTTAGGCTATGTACTGCTTTTGAATCTAGAGACTATATTCACTAACTAATGGCCAACGGACTGTATTTGACCATCACATTCATCAGCAGCAAGACATTCAACTGAAAAGCACTTATTGAACAGTGAATTCTTTTTCAAGGGTTTATGATGTGGTGTGTGGAGTTGTAGTTAAATCTAGATAGATCAGATAGATCTAGAGTAGTATATACTGTAGATCTCGATAGTGCCTGCCAAACTCATATTGTGGCCAGGGTGTGGAGGTGTCAACACCCTCATCTCCACTGATGACGATCACTTCTGCTATGAGAAATGATATGTTAATGCAGGCTCAAGTCACTTACTCATATGGCCTAAAAGTTACGTACTAACCTATATGTTTAACTTATAAATAGGTGTTAAAATATATTTTGTACATGCTGCTTTTCTATCAAAGCTCTCTCTATTAAAAAAACGAATCTGGAAAGATATTTTGAACCATGCTCCGCAAGCTCTTCTCACATAATAGCTTGTTGTATACCCAAGTAAAAATATTATGAAATTATACTGCTCTTTGAGTGACATTATGAGTTAACTGTGTATGAAAGCTACTGTGAATTACAGCATTTTGTAATAAACTGCTTAAACACAATATGTAATGAATTTCCCCGCATTTTGTAAACAACACTACAATATTTAATAGTGAAAAATGTGGGAATTTATTACATGTGTTCATGCAGTTTATTACAAAACACTGCAATGGAGTGAAAATGTGTGCAGCTTTTACAGGTACTGAATCCTAAGTCGTGTAGGACTTTTCATTATGGTGTTGCATGTTTAGATTTTTTTCTTATTCAATTCAAGTACGTTTTGCTTTGGGTCCAACTTCTGAATACATTAATTTCCTGGATACTGTCTATAATTATCCAAAATGACAACAATAGATTCACAAAAGTGAATTTGGTTCAACATAAATGATTAGTTCAAATAACAGGAAGTACAACTCTTTCCCAGTGCAGTTAAACCATTGAATAGGATCACATTTAGAAGGAAATGTGGCTGTTGGCCAAAACCATTTCTTAATTTGAAGAAAGACTGCAGAAAAAACAACATATGGCCATGAAGTCTTCTCAGCCACATTATGGACGGACTAATCTGCTTCAACAACACCTACACTTTCAGATAGAAATGATCAAGCGCTCTGTACATCAGCTTTAACAGCTTCCGGCACCTGATTTTTTTTTAACTGAAAAGAATTTAGTAAACAATGTACTTTTCAGGTAACTGGTGTGCAAGGTTGTATAGAAAATCATTAAGCAATATGCACCAAGGGGCAATTTTGTGTTGTGAATGCTGCACAGTTGAGGGGTGTTGAGCATTATGTTGTGTGTGTGTCTGCTTTTTTCTGTATACCTATCATATTCGGTTAAGTCTACCCACAAACACTTTTGTCAATTTTTTCTTTGTGGTCCTCCAGGTGTTTGCAGTCTGTTACTGTCTTGTATGGTAAGCAAACATAAACAAATCAGGCTGACTGAAAGCCTGATCAGTATCAGCTATGGTTTGTCAAAAATGTGGGTTATTCCGCCTTTGGTGGAAGTACAGTAGGCTACAGTAGGCTACCTCTGTGGCTGTATTGTACATCCACAAATGTCACCACTTTTCATGGAGGAAGTACTACAAAATGATTTATTCCTATAATATATCAGCAAAACCACCATGCCCATATTTTCTCATTCTGGCATGGGCCTATGTTAGGTTATTAGAAAACATAGAATAAGAGAGGAGACCATTTACTTTTGAACTTTGCAAATGTGCTTGACTTGACTACAATAATGATCAACCAACGACTATCTCTATGAAGAACAACTGTTAGTGGTGAGGATAGTGCCTTGAAGGCAGCCCTGCCTGGAAGGCACTGTTGAGGGCAAAAAGACCAAAGACTGTTATGATGCCTGCATCCAAGATTGAGAGAGCATTTAAGTACGGCACTTAAACTGGTTCACAGGCACTGCAGCAATGGCTGTCCACTGCTCCAGGTGTTGGTATGTGTTCACTAGTTTGTGTGTGTGTGTGTGTGTGTGTGTGTGTGTGTGTGTGTGTGTGTGTGTGTGTGTGTGTGTGTGGTCACTAACCATGAATTGAAGTCGAAGAATCAGATACAGGTTATTCAGTAGCTATAGCACATACTTGTTCAACTTGCAGCCTTTGAAGTGCAAGTACACAATAAAACTAGTGTGATCCTGTCATTTTTCCTTTTCATCATAATATACTGTATAATATCTATCTCCTGCACAGTACCTAGAATTAGTACCACAACTTCCCCCCACTGTGTGAAAAAAGCGCCATTTTCTTTTATAGACTTCACACGTCCAGACAATTTGCATTTGCACTGAACGGAAAAAAGTTCAGACAAACAGGTTGTACTGTATTTGTGCACTGTACCCACATTGGTTGTCAAAAAGCAAAAACGTCATTCTGTACAGTAGTTCTTGGAGCGAGTTGAATATGACCAAAGGAATCTTCGGAGTATGAGGCCTATAATCAATAAAGTCCTGCTGTAAACAACATTTTACTAAAAATTTGCTTCTTGTCTGTTGTATACGCTATTTGTGAATCATTTCCTGGAACTGAGGTATTATAAAATTTAACTGGGAACACTAAACCTACTTTCCAGTTTCCAGTGGCTACAGAACCACCTATAGACTAGTGTATGCAAAACTTGTGAACCAGAGAGAAGCCTGAACATGTCTTTATAAACATTAAGATGAACAAACCTTATCCTCCTGATTTTTGATAATTATCTAGCTTTTGAATTCACGCCCATATACTGAAACTTCAATTTTCATACATTTTGATACGTTCCTGCAGGCCAGAGAAGACTGATTGTCAGTTGTAGTTTCTGAGTTCTCCTTCAAGAATATGTGAGATATATGTTTTGAACAATTATGTTTTTTATGTCTTTTGTATTACAATTTCTCACACATTTGTTGCCCAAAATCTCCATGGATTTATCCCCTTCTCTGTTGCCAGTGTGGATGGATTCACTGTTGCAGGGCGATAGTCTGTTTGCCGACCTGTTTGCTACACCTATCCAAATAAAGACATTTATAGACAATAGTTTCTAAAAACTCATGACACTGCTGGGACTCTATCAGTCAAATAACTCAAACACTTGAGGAGAAAGGTCTCGCTAATTAGAAAAAGAATGACCTTTTTTCACATTCTGGAAGAGCTGCCATTCAAAGGAAGGACACTGTGGGTCAGATCTAGCGCTGACTTCATCACACCCATTCCAGGGTCAACTTTGGGAATGAGGAAGCTGGAAGGTGCAAACAATAGCACAACCAAAGCCTCAGCTAGAGCATCTCTCAGCAGTTTCCCCATTACCACATCAGCTCTGCAAGTCACTGAGTGTAGGGGTCTTTGGTCTTTTTTACCCTCAACAGTGCTTTTCAGGCAGCGCTGCCTTCAAGGTAGTATCCCCCCAAATGTAAGGTTAGGGTGAGGATTAAGGGGATTAGGATTAGGGTTAAGGAAGTGCCTTGCAGGCGGTGCTGCCTGGAAGGTGCCATTGAGGGTAAAAACCAGCATTGAGCTGTGGCAAGCCCATGCAAATATTACCAGCCCTCCTACACTCTATACTCAAACAATGCAGCTTCCCTCTCTTGCCTCTGTTGATGCACTCCACCCTCAGCGATGCAATGAGGTTAAACCGAAGTCTATTATATGTGGCAATTTTAGTGTCTAGAAATAGACTGATGGGAAAACATCTGAAACTAACCCCCCCACCCCCCCCAATCCCCTCTACCTTTCCCTCTCTACTGTGTGCAACAATGTGGAGTTTCCTTGTGTTTGAAGGCTTACGTAGACATCCTGTAGACTAAAATACTGCCAGAAACAGCTGTCGTTGAGAATGTCCTTGTCATAGATATGGACACTGTGACTGTGTGGCTTGAATGTGCTTGTGCCTAAAATAGGCTATAAGCTAAATAAAAGATTCACTTGGTTTCTGCATTATATCATTTTCTTTTCATTTAATGACCTCAGCCAAGGATGTGGTTATGTTTTCACCACTGTTTGTTTGTCTGTCTGTCTGTCTGTCTGTCTGATCACCTGCATGCAGTTTACATTTTAGAGGTTAAGAAGTGAACTTCAATGGGTTCAATTCAGGATGGATTTGCAAAGTGCATGTAAAATTGCTGTTCATAGTTTGTTCATGCTAAGAACTTTCACTTTCAGTTCAAACAACAACGTGGACGAAACACACTCAGATGCCTTTATGATTGAGCCAAGCAGAACATGCAAAGCCCATACTTTCACCAATGCTAGGCACGGTTTTGGTATTTTTTGCCCTCAACGGTGCCTTCCAGGCAGCGCTGCCTTCAAGGCACTACTCCACTCAGTTTAGGGTTAGGATGAGGGTTGAGGGGGTTAGGGTTAGGAATAGGGTAAGGGTAGTGCCTTTTAGGCTGTGCTGCCTGAAAGGTGCCGTTGGGGGCAAAAAACACCATTGAGCACTAGGCACTAACCCTAACTAGGCACTCTTTTGGACTTAAGCGCCTGGGAGAATACCACCCATAGAGAATTGTCCTATTCTAAAACTCAACAGAAGGGTCATACAGCGCCCACCATAATTACTGGCATCCCTGGTAAATTTGGCTGAAAAAAAGGCTGTTTTAAAAATGATCAATTTTAGTAATTTCCTCGAATCACATAACAATGCAAAAGGAACAATGCATTTTAAAGAATATTTTGTACCAAAAACATGTGCCACAATTTTTGGCACCCCCACATTTCCCACATTGAAAAGCTCCCATTTGGCAATACTACAAATTGCACTAATCTCCTTTGACATCCCACAAAGTTGGAAAAAGCATTTGGAGAAATTGAAGAAGCTCTTCCTCTTCCCAGAATATACCACGATTATCCATATTACAGGTCCTCTCTGGTGCATAGGCCTAGTCCTCTATTACTCAACTTGGTTTGCAGTACTGCTGAGATCAGGGGACTGAGACAACCATATGGAGGCTTTATTTTGTGATCAGTAAACTATGTTTTTGTTTATACAGTATGAACTTATGTTTATATGTGCTATGTTTTGGTTTAATGACCTGTTGGATCAGCCAAGCATGGCCCGTTTTTATTGACTTGACAGTGGCAGGCATATGGCCAAGTATTCATGACTCATGATGACATCCATCCGAATGACATTCCTAGGGCCTTTGGAATTAAAACAACCCCAAAACATCACAGACCTTTCATTATAACTTCCAGTAGGCAAGGTGCTATTTTCATGATCGTAGTTCTTCTAGACGCCTAACCCACCATGAGACAAAAAGATAATTTTTCATCCAATCTGAGTTAAAACTAAACATAATTCAACTAGAAAAGCGCTCAGAGAGCGCAGGTCTCCGCCAAGACAATGCGGTCACAGATGGTGCTCTGGGTCACCAATCGCCAGCAAAATTGAATCATTTCTTCCTTGTCCCAATACACACGTTGTCTGAAAATTTCATCCAAATCCATGCTGTACTTTTCGAGTTGTGTTGTACACAGATAGACATACATACAGACAGACACACTTGGTCAACCAAAGATGCTTATTTTTTAGCATTCTCTCAAACAGTGGTCCTTAGGGAATTGTTAGTCTCTATTACCACCAACGGAGAAAGATAAGAATGGGTCTTAATCCAGGCAAGTTTGTCATAGTCTCAGTAGACTGAATGCTTTTAGTTATTGTTTTAACGGCCAATACTCTATCTTATGGAAGTCAGCACACTTTAATGCATTCAAAATGTATTCTCTTGTCTGTTGAAAAATGATCAAGACCTTTGACATTTATTTCAATTTTTACATCATTGTGAACCATGAAGTCATGAAAAACTACTTGAAAGCCCACATACTCTTTGATTAACGGTATCAATTGAATATTAGTGTTTACATTATTCAATATATTTTCTAGTGCCAATAACCGTGGGACATGTTTTTTTTTGTTACACTTTATTTAAAGGTACTGTCATAAGACTGACATGACATTGTCATTAACTATGACATGATGTTGTCATGAATCTGTCATAAACTTTATACAGCTGTCATGACTTCTGTCAAGTGTCACCAGGTATTTGTCATGGTTAGGGTTAGGGTTAGGATTAGGGCATGTCAGAATAAGAAAAGAAGTTTTTTTTGTTGTTGTTGTTGTTGTTTGCTTTTTTAAATATTATTTTTTTTATTAAATTATCTTTGATGCATCGGGTTTTCCCCACAAATATTTCTTCCTGGGAAGGTGGGATGATCCTCCATCACTTAAATTGCGAGACCAACACATTCCAAAAAGATTATTTTCTTATACCACTTTATAGTCATCTTTACCAGGCATGCCAATAATTAAGGACAGTGCTGTACAAATCCCTCAAAATAAATCTGAAATTTCACTGTGATAAAGGCCCTAAACGGTGGCGTCCAGGCAGCGATGCCTTTAAGGCACTGCGCCCCTCAGTTTAGGAGTAGGATGAGGGTTGAGGGGGTTAGGGTTAGGAATAGGGTTAAGGCAGAGAGAATTCAAGCGGAGCTCAGTCAGTATTCCATGATCTTTGGTTAAGGTAGTGCCTTTTAGGCTGTGCTGCCTGGAAGGTGTCGTTGGGGGCTAAACAGCAGTAATACATTGATATCATGTTCTTTTCCTTAAACTTTAACTGGATTAAACAGACGTCCTTGGCAACCCTGTACTTTTTTTTTATCCTACCTCACTACCCAAAAGTAATGAGAAATGTGTTTTACAGTTAACCTGTAATCAGGTAGATGGGGGATTTTATTTCCTTGTCCTAGAATTACACTCTACCCTAAACTTTCCACAGTTAATTATTACATAGTCACTCATCCCACGTTATTCAATATAATCCTGTTTAATCTCTCGATCTCGATATTTTCTCCATAGTTTTCACTAAGGACAATTGGAAACAACTTCCTTATAAACTTAAAATGTGGGCTGTGAGGTCAAACAGAGATTATCTACAAATAATCCATAGCCCACTGAATATTGTAAAGGTCAGTGAATGTTGCTATTGAAATGATTAGATGTTTCCACAATATTGAAAGACTTAAAGTCAGTGATAATATGGACAGGTTATATTGAAAGGGGTGTACGCTCAGTCAAAGTAACTATAATTGCACAAAGCAATTACAATTATTGCCACTTCATTTTGAGTAGACTAATTATGACACATTAAAAGTAGGCTAGTCTATGATAAGTAATTCACTTTCTCTCCTAACAGGCTATGCTTCAAACAGAAGCTGTTCCCCATCACTGAACTAACTTGTGTACTTTAGGCACCCATAACATCCTTATATTTCATAGTTGGCACTCATATCACTGTTGGCCACTGAAATACATGATTGGATATTTAACCTGTTTAATTTTACCCCATATTTGTAGTGTCACCTTCTGGCCTCACCTACACATGGATGCATGGAGTAGCCTACAGTATGGAGAGACAAACTGTGTCCTGGCCAAAGCATGACACACACAATTGACACATAAAGTCCAGACCCTGATTCAGAGGATGTTGTGGCAAGAAACCACACTCCAAAGCGGCACATTGGAAAGAAAGGAGAAAGCCAGGAGGAAGAAGAATAACAGGAAAGAGGTGATGTAAATCCCTTTAAGGTGCTGTCCCACACCCTCTCTTTCACACACACACACACACACACACACACACACACACACACACACACACACACACAGAGAGAGAGAGAGAGAGAGAGAGAGAGAGAGAGAGAGAGAGAGAGAGAGAGAGAGACTGAGTACAAACACAGTTACACACCCCAGTCAACACATGTCCATCCCTGATCATAGAGTAGCCTACAAGTTGCCCAGCCCAGCTTCTCTACTGGGACACCATATCTGTCCTAACCATCACTGTGATCCTTTTGGTGGCTGTGCCAAGGCACTTTCCTGAGTATTTACCATTATGTGTCTTTCGCGCAGGCAGTTTCCTAAGCTGCTCTAGTCCTCATCAAGGCTGATTTTTATCTAAAAGTTTTTGCCTGTTTTCCATTAGGGGTAACAATAATTTGGATAAGGTATTCAGAGCTGTTAACATTTCGCCTACAAATTGCACATGGGGACAGCAAAAAAGTGCATTTATACAATATAGGCTAAACAGGCAACAGGCAACAATATAGGCTAGTTCAGCCTCTAACAGTAACCCAAATTTTGTGAATTGTAAAATGTAAATTTAATGTATTTAACTTTCCACTCAACACTCATGCTTAGGATGGTATGTCTCGAACAGATGATGACAGTAACTAGTTACATCAATTTCAGTATTTAGCAGGTAGCCTAATCAGCAAGTCAGACTAACCTCCCTCGCGCAACAGGTGCACTGTTGGCAACTGAGAAAGTACTCATGCTGTAGGCTAAGTAGCCTAACCTTATTCTGAGTAGCCTATGTAAGTGCCCCGTGGTTAATTAAATACAATTCAATCTTAACCTACCTTATGAAGGATGCAGGTGAATATCAGCGTCCATAGCACGGTGGGTTTGAATAACTGTCGTAAAATCATGCTGGAGAGATAACTGTAATTAATGCGTTACTAATCAATGGACTTTTACATTTCCCACTATAAACAAATTGAAATTCAGCAAACAGGACGGAGAATCGGTAGCCTGGCTTATAAACTCAAAAGCCGGTTTTGCGCCAACTGTTACTAACGCTTGTGAGAACCTGCTACTGAACACGGGAAAGTTTTGTGTTCCAACAGTTGGGAGGAGCGGTGTAGAGAGTCCAGTGTGCGGAAAAGCGTCACTTTTGAATTGTTCAGCGTGCCCGTGTTACGCATTTAGCGCTGTCCATTTTGACTGCTCTATCAATATTTCCTACTTTACGCTCTACTTTTACCCATCAACTGCAGTTTTCTTTATTGCATTCAGACGCTTCTTTTGCCTTTGTCTATAACTGACCGGCGGTGGTCCTCTCAGAGCAGAGGAAGTTGAAGGATTCTTAAATTAAAAAGCCATCCCACATTCTTGCCATAACTTAGTCGGAAAGGGCCAAAGAATGCATCAAGCGCGTCCCTTAACAATACCATGAATGGCTAGTGTAAATATGACATTGAACAAACCCAGCTTAAAGTCATTAGCCAAAACGTTAGACCAGTTGAGGTTTTGAGATTAAAATGAAAAAAAGTAGCCTAAGGTCTTGCATGTGTGCTCAACTCAATGTCTGCAGTCCAATTATCTTATGTTTCAAATGATGAAATAGAATAATTTTAGCAAAAAACAACAGACCTATGCCTCTTTCAGTTGCCAAAATAATGTATAATTTATTGCAAATGTTGCAAATTAAGAAAAAGCTACACATTCAATAAAACTATAAACCCTTCTTATTTCAACCTTGGAGAAACAGCTTTGCTTGTCAACTGGCCCATTACATCAGTTGCTGTATGACCACTTTACCCCAAATTTCTTCTTGATGAGCCCCAAGATTTAGAGCATGATAGGCTACAGCCAGGACAGTTAACCAACATTATCACCAGGCTCTTTGCTTTTGTTTTAGCCTGCCTAGTTTTTGAATTCTAATAATGTTGTCCCAGGGACCATATTTCAAACAATATCTCAGCAGGATTAATTCATTGTTTAGAACATGTCTATCATAGGCTACACACTGACCACACCAATGTAAATATTGAATCAGTTATTCACACCATAAAATGTTATGGTGATCATTGTTTGTGGCAAGCAATGATTACAAAACAGACTTTAAAGTTAATTTGAACATAGGCCATCAGTTGTTCAGAAGTGGCACTCTGAAGTAGGCCTACAACGGTCTGAATTTGATGGGCAGATTCTCTCATTACGATGAATCGTTTTAAAAACTTTTGAGTGGCAATGCTTCATGCTTCTTCGCCGGAAATGATCTTTAAGTATAGGTCACATTATGTCTCTTTAAGTCAGAAAAATGAAAACGCATCACGAAGTGAAAATAAGTGAATAGTTGACGACATAAAAAAAGGGGAAGAGTCATTCAGGGAAGGGATTTGCAGCAACTGTAAACTGTTAAGTTCTATTTCAGTGTAATGCACAAAATTATATGTCATTCAAGAGTAGGCTACTCTGAGGGAACACATTGGAATCAGCTTATCATTGGTCCTTATAAGTCACTATGTGTCAAATAGACACACAGTTCATGACTGAGTCAGCAATATTTAGATTGTGTATCCTGGAAAGTGCAGGCAACTTTTAGGGGTCATACAAAATTTGAATATGAATGCACTTCTCAGCTTCTCTAACACAGATGATGAAAATAGAACACTCACGTACTTTATAAAAAATGATTTGCATAATATGCATAATTTCTTTGACATGATGAGGTGTGGTGAGGTTGTAAATTTGATAATGTGTAGGCCAACTTGACCACTAATCAAAGTTTATCCATCTCAAATTCAAATGGGGCTTTATGTGTTACAGTGTTGCCAAAGCAATGACATACAAGTAAATGTAACACATACAATATAACAAAAGGACAATATCAGGAGTATCAGATTAAAAAGTACAAGAATGCAATACTTATCCAGGTAAGTATGATAGGTGTGTGTGTGTGTGTGTGTGTGTGTGCACATACTGTAAGAGTGTGTGCATGTGTATACATACATATTAATTACAAATATACAAGTGTCAGAGTTGAATTCAGATCAGACTAGACGAGTCCCTTAGGTTATGGCACTGCATTATATATTGTGCTGCCAAAGCAGCAGAAGGGCCTTCACCAAGTAGTATGGCCATTTTGTCTCTGTCTTTGAGACTTGGAAAGTGTGGAACTTTATGTTGCAGTTTGGGGAAAAGGGACTCTCTAATCTCACGGTATTTATGACAGTGAAGGAGAAAGTGTTTAAACCAGAGTCTAGGTTGTTTCTCTGTGTAATGTTTGGAATGGTGAAAAGATGGCTATTGCCTTTTGGGTCAATTTGGTCAGGCTCATGGCCTGTTCTTGCATTAAAATCTCCGCAGAGAAGCACATTTCCCTGGGCCTGGAAAAGGCTTGCTTCTGATTGAATTGTGGGGATAGATTCTTCATCAAAATAGGGGGAATCTGCTGGTGGGATATATATTGCGCAAATATATAGGTCTTTTTTGGATACGCCAATCTTATTGTTGATTTTTATCCAGCAATGTGTTTTTCCTATTGTGATAACAGTGATGTGTTTGGCAAGAGACTCTTTAAACCATACCAAGAGCCCTCCAGATGCTCGGCCACGTTTAACAGTTTTAGCTTTGTGGGAGGGAATAATGATTTCTCCAAAACCTGATGGACAACCAGTTGGTGTGTCCAGTGGTGTGTCCATCCCACACCATGTTTCAGTCAAGATGAGAATCTCTCTCTCTCTCTCTCTCTCTCTCTCTCTCTCTCTCTCTCTCTCTCTCTCTCTCTCTCTATTATTAACAACTACTCATCAAACCTTTTATTATCTTTTCAAGTCATTTAATTGTCAATTCCATGGAAAAAAAATACACATATAGCCTATCTGTGTCGCTCTATGTACTGTATGTAGTTATCTGTATGTATATGTATGTGGTTCTAATCTACATGTATGTGAATGTATGAGGAGGGATGGGGTTGGTGTGGTGACAGAATTGTTCATCAGAAGTTGCTGCCCCCATGCTTTTTTATTTCTTTATTTCTTTATTTTATTTTATTTTTTTTGCTTTATTCTCACTGTTACATCTCTCTGTGTATTCAGCTTACCTTCCCTGCCAGCTTTGTCTTTGCATTCTCAGACAAAACCATTTTCACATGAGAGAGAGAGAGAGAGAGAGAGAGAGAGAGAGAGAGAGAGAGAGAGAGAGATCCTGGATCCAGGTCTGCTTGGAGCACACATAGTTGAGTAGTTGAGACAATGGGACTTCCCAATTAAAAGTACAAGAGTGTGTACACTGGCACAAAGCCACATTCCTACTACAACTGTAGCAAGTTCAACAAATGGGATCTGAAATCTGCAATCAAGGAAGACGTTAAACCTTCACCTCAGTTAACACTAACCAAATAACATTAATCGTGTCAAAATTGGGTTACTAGTCAGATCTCTGTTGATTGTTCTTTGTATGTCCTTTTGGTGAGGAGAAGTGTTCTACATTTATTCACCTCATTTATATACATTACTGAATCGAGCTTTAGATCTGTTATTGTGGCATTCCATGCACGTCTCATGGAGTGATTCACTAACATCTAATGATAATTCACAGATACATATCAGATACAGGTACATATCAGATGACAAGTGAATATGTGAAGCCTTTGGATTTTACTGGTTTTATGCATTACTTAGTCACGATGTGAACTGAACTTTGTCTAAACCACTTGCATACATGTAGATGATGAGCACAATGTACTGAACCTAATAGCTCAAAAATAAATGATGAAGTCAAGTATCCTGCAAACATCCATGAAACGTTGTGGTTGCACGGTGGCAGGAATAAGTGACCGTGGGTAAAATAAGAAGATGACTTTAGTGAGGATCATACCCCTTCATGCCATTATAAACAAAACTCAGATGCAACCACTAAGAAGGATCTATTTTTAGTTTCTAAACCCTTAATACACTTTCAAACAGAAAAAAGTAAAGTGTTTTATAGCAGTGGCAGCCGGAAACGGTCGGAATGTTTATGTAGGAGGAGGGGGCAGCATTTGACTCTGAATTGCTGAAGAGGAGCTCAGGGAGACAGGCTGACCAAGGACACAACATGCTCTTGGTTGGAACACCCTCACATTTCCTCAGTCTTGTTTTCACTGAGACAATAATGTCCGGTTACTTTTAGGAAAGGATCAAATCTTGGATTCATAGATGTGGACATTCCCTGATTAAAGGCACACAAAGGGGTTATATGTTATGTTTCTATCAGGGGTCAAGAATTTCCTGGAACTCATCCAATGAAATCTCTGTAGGACTTTCTATGAACCCAGTATTCATTAAGCATTATAAACACATTCATAAATGATTATAATGCATTCAAAAATGCATTATGACTCCTGTCATTAGTGTTCACAACAGTTTTTACACTCTCTTCAGGACCATCTTTGTAAGCCTTTACAAACTCAAAGTGTCACAAATCTTTATAGAGCTCAAATTTGTTAATTGTCTTTTTATAGGCACAATTCTCCATGGTAACCAATGAAGAATTATAAGCATTACATGCATATAAAGTGTAAAGTGGTAGGCCTATGTTTCCCCTGTAAAATATTGAAAGATTTTTATACTCGAAGTTGTAACTGTTTAAATGTCAACATAATTTTATAATAATGTCTTATGAGTACAGTCATCATGAGGAAGTATAAACAGTTATGAATACTAATGTCATAATGTGTTATGAATATATTATAACCCTTTATGAACGCAATAAGTTTGAGCAATGCAACCCCATGTAGCATTATGACCACATATATCAATGTGTTACACAACAAACTTGTCTGCCCAAAATATTGTAAATAAGTGTATTTGTAAGCTAATTTGTTTATTAGTGCATTGTGCAAATGTACTTACAGTAACACAAACATTTTCTTCCGCGTTCGTCTGCGTTCAATGAACTAAAACAATTGAACTTGTTTCTCTGCACACATTTGACCGTCAAGTTCCTCTTTCTCATCTTTCAAGCACTAAAGAAACTATCTCCTTTCAACTTCAATTAGACAAGAATGAGGTGCTAAAGAATGAATTCACAACACTTTACTCAACATATACAACAAAGGCAGCCGAATGAGATTGGTTCATGTCAAGCTGTATAGGCTGGAGGGATGTACTGCTTCAGCAGGTCAGAACAGGTGGTCTTGCTTGAATTGTGAAGGGGTTCCCTCCTCACTCTTAGAGGTCAGACTGTAAACAGCACCATGGGAAGGTCTCTACTCACTATCATCCACTCTTGGGAGATGATTTAATCTGATGGTGTATTAACCCCCCCCCCCCCCCATCTCTCTCTCTCTCTCTCTCTCTCTCTCTCTCTCTCTCTCTCTCTCTCTCTCTCTCTCTCTCTCTCTCTTTTAGCATTGAATAGGGGTCACCCATCTCCCTGTGGGTAGCTAAAGTCTTGTTTGACTTTACAGAAAACACTCACGATTGCATCAGCGAGAGAAGAGAGAGTAGTCCCTTGGCAATTACTATCTTTGCGTTGTTTACGCTCATCAAATTGGTCCTAATTGCTGACATGAATCCTGTCTGAGCCTGTTTATAGCTCACCAGATTCCCTTCCGCAAATATACAAGTATAAGTATCATATAAATGAGGTTTCTGGATTTTTTTATGCTGTTTATATAACTTTGTTCACAGCTGTGAGATCTTTGGGTGATATTTTATCTCTTGTTACAGTACATGATACTGTAGGCTACCTCTTCTATCAGTGACCTGTGTCATTTTAACATGGTCTACTCCAGATGGTTATCACCAGGATGCCACTCGACTGTGTCACTCTGTCGTTCTCCAGAGGCTGGGTGTGAGCATCATTATCATCTCCTTCTTCTGCACGGTCCAGTTCCTGTCCTCTTGTCCTGTGGATGGCCGTTTAATGTAAACAGGGACAAGTCTTCTTGCTTACACACAGCCGTATCCTGCCGATCTATCCTGTTAGTACCCAAGGGCAATGAATAAACATTGGATTCACAGACATACAGTATGACATGACTGTTTTGCCATGTACTGCAAGATGTACTGTATGGCGATGAAGAGATGTCGGTCTGTGATGCAGTAGACCTACAGTATGTTGTTTTACAGGATTAATGAGAATGGCCTATATAATGGTCTGTATAAGTGTATAGTAGTTTAGCCTACTGACAACCAAACAAATGATTGTGGATAGATTATGCGTGTGTCAGCAAAGCATTTAGGATCTTTACTGTGTGTCTTATAGTATTTTTAAGAAGCAACTTTCAGAAGCTGATCAGCAATGCTATGCCATACATATAAAAAACTTTTTTTTGAATGAGTTTACACATGTAGCATGAGCTGAAAGTAAGTGAGGAACTATATTACTGAAACTGGCTGGCTCTAAAAGTAGGCCTACTGACACAACTTAAAGACCTGTAGGCTAATTACTATGTAATGGATATGTGCGGACCTTAAACTTTTCCAAGTAGTAGTAGGCCATAATGAATCTGGGTAATACCTGTCCCAAAATCAAGCATTGAAATGTTGGAACCCATTAATTGTGTTGTCTAAGTAGTCTGTTATACACATATGCATTGCATCCATGGCTTATATAAACCTAAAAGGAACTAAAATAAACTGAAATTAATAAAGAATTATGTGGTTGTTATGCATACAAAGATTTGTGCTATGTTTCCTCTACGAGGAGATTTTAAATGAATGTTGTCTGCTCGACAAACCAACATTTGTCCTTCACTTCTTGGTTCACTAAGAATTTTTTTTTTTTTTTTTTTAACAGGAATTGGCACAGGTTGTTGAAGGATAAAAACGACAACAAATACGACAACATCAACAACAACAACAATAAAACTAATCCTTTCATTTGACTGATTTTCACCGCAGCATTTTGAAGACAACTGTATCCACTGCAACCATGCAAGCAGAACGGAATGCTAAAATCAAGATAAGACCTTTCTCATCTACTGCAGTGGTGACTGCTTGTGTAAGCTTAAATGGGACAACTCAAGGCTGCAGCCTATCTGATTCTCTCAAATCATTAACTACCTTCCAAACTTTCTGTGTTTGCTGTCATCCCCTGTGCCATTCTTCTACTGGCCTCACATCTGTATAAAAGCAAGAGAATACATGGTGCCTTGAGAGATTCACCAAAATTATTTTTTTGATATTGATTTTTGATTTTTTGGCATCCAAGCACCTGTGTGTACAGTATATGTATGTGCATATGTGCTTATGTGCTTAATGTCTAGATTAAAATAAATTGTGCACATGACTTGTCATGCAATGCTATCACCTTCTGTTCCTGAAAGATGATTTAATTAATTAAAATCTAAACATTTTTCACTGGGAAACATCCTTCTCCTTTCATTAGTTACAAATTTTGGTATGTCATTGACTGGTGATAATGGTGATTAGTAGGCTAGATTTGTCTTAGTAATTCTGACATTGTGATATAGCTGCTAGACAGCAGAAAGCGTTGGAAAATGAGCAAATCATAATAAAAAATAGGCACTGCCATTAGCAGCCTAAACAAACATCATTCAACTAATAATGTGTACCTTTTACAGTTAGGCAGTAGATGGCAGCATATGCAACATTTTAACTTCACCACCAATGAAAATGCGGTCTAGCCAAAAGGTGGCTTCATTCATTATGACCCATAATCCAAAGGGCACTGGTTGGCCTACCTAGCATTTTTTTTTCTTTCTTTTTTTTAAACTTTTTTTTTTGCGTTTTTATTGAGTTTGTGCTGGGTTAAAACTTATGTCTCACACACAGTAACTAGGTCTAAGCCTACTTTCATTTAGCCTATCTACCGCCAGATGACGTTCTCTCAGAACCTCACAACTGATCACAACTTGATCTAGGCTCACAGTCATTCTTTAGAAAAAATATCCATCATAGATCTACTCTTACAGTTGTAGAGACGATTATAGCCTTGTGCACTAGATGAGACCTCTGCTCTTTATTCTTTATTGTAGGCCTACTCTTATTCCAAATTTCTAATTCAAATTGTCCTCGACAGACTCGGATTGAATGAGCGTGTCACATTGATTCACAGTCGAATCATAGGTGAGATGACCCACAATAACCACACTGCAACACACCAGCAGTAGCGATCTACTAGGCTCAATAAATACAGACTCTGAAATCCTTGTGTCTCTTTAATCTAGGGATCAGAGGGCTGACGTCAGCTAACCCCTGAGCAGCCGGCTCTCATTGGTCGAGGGTGACGTCAGGCATTTTTCCCCCTGAACCATGACCTCATCCTTAGTTCATTTTTAGTGCACCTTCTGGTTTACCTTCGAACTGCAAATACTTGCAAATACAAGCAATTGCCTATCATTTTCTAACTCTATCTATAAACCAAGACTGCCATACAAATCATATTCTTCATAGTCATATGTATGTAGGCTACTGGCTGTTAATTCTTTCGCAGGGCGAATACCTCACTGTCACCAGAGTAGAATGAACTCAACATTGGACGGTCTGTCCAATGGCACCGCAACACTATGATTCGTAAACAGTGACACACACTGGCGAATGGCTATCCCATGCCGTAGTCTGCTGTCATATTGGAGGTAATTCCGTGGACCGTGGAGCTTGAGGTGAGTGCCTCTTTCGCATTTTCTACTTGACCACATTTTCCGGAATCTAAGGGTTATTGTGTAGTCTCCCAGACAAGACAAAAATCCTCATTTAGATCTCAAGGCATTAGATTAGGCGATGCAGTGGCGTGCTATCTACCCACTCAAACACACCGAATCCGAGCGCAACATCGCTTACCACGATCGAACACACACAGTTACTGGAATAGTTTATCAAAATAAAACCTACTCTTTATTAATTCATATGTCTATATCAAAATTCAGTTGAGATGAATAGATTACCTAAGTTAAATGCGTCTTTTAACCATTCAATGTTAGCCTAATGTATAATCTTGAGGACGCGTCTATATATAAATGCCTTGAGAGCTGTCATTTATTTAAACACTGTTATAATTTTTCGTAATAAAAACATTTTTATGTTATTCACCACTATGTGCCCAAGCCAATTCTATGGTGCCATATTTATTTACAGACTCGGCTACTGTGTAGCTTACGCAGCGCGCCATGCATTCACCTATGCGCCAATTGTAATAATACCATTACAAAAGAATAAGTCCTCGAATCCCCTTTTAGGCTATTTAATCGCAGCCAAATTCAAAGGCAGAATGTTTTGGAAAATTAGATTGTGTCCGATCTCGCATCAGCCAATGTTTACCAACACTAAATTGGGCTTTCATTTAGTGGCACTGACATCAGACTTGATGTAAGATGCCATGCTTGTTTGTGTTTGTGTGCTTAAAAGCTATTTTCGACAGCTATTTTATAGGCCTACTTACACATTGCATGAGTGTGCCTTAGCACAGTAAATAGCCCTATAGCTAACCGATTATACGTCACCATTCTCCAACCACTTTATGATAAGCCTACTGTAAAGATAGGCCTTTTATGACCATTGATCTTAGAATGACTGTGCCAACGCTGCTGATTTTTATGCCGAGAGAATAGACAATTAAATAGAAATGAATGATTTTATATTGGATGAGAATATGGATGGATTAGGGGCCCAAAGCTAGTGTGAGTGGCTGGTCTTAGGCAAACCATTCTCATGTACCCACACAGGCAAGTTGGTAGAGAACTATCTGCTGATGTAGGCCTAGTCATTGCAGAGATGTGAAGGTCTGACCTAATATGACCCGCACTTTATTTTCAAATTGACCTATATTTTGGTATTATTCATTTGAGGCAAGAACTCTCCAAAGGTGCCAACTTTTCAGGTCAGTGCTAACTGCTTAGATAATATCTGTGCTGGTGGGAGAGATATCTTCTCTGGTCTTACAATGTTGAGATTGCTCCACAGGAGAGTTGTGTACTTAATGCACCTGAGACTGTTGTCTGTAACGAAGCAAGCGCTGTATAATACGCAGGCCACTGGTCATAACTCTCAATTTTTGGCAGGCAGCCAGCATTTAAAGGGTTAATGAGTAACCTAGATGATCTCACTTTTCTTTATCTTTCAGTGTAATATTCATCTCTTTGTTTGCATCCCCAGACTAGTCTGTGTGTATATGTGTGTGTGTGTGTGTGTGTGTGTGTGTGTGTGTGTGTGTGTGTGTGTGTGTATGGTGTGTGTGTGTCACCCAGAGATGATTGCTTTTGTTCTGCCTAGGCACTGGGTCACTAAAAGGTGAGCTGATGAACATTAATCCAGAATGGCACTGACTCGCTCTAGCTAGGTCTGACTGTGTGGTGTGTTGGACATTTTCATCATCAGTGTTCCAAATCAACACCAGCCAGTGTTTACAAAGTAGGACAACCGCCTCCTTGTCTCACCCTTTTTAACTCTTTATTTGGAGCAGGATGGCAGGTAGGCTAGAAGCAGCAGAGGCCCCAGATTCAGCAGCACCTACACGTATACACAGACCTCATGCCCATCATGGGGGAACCAGAGGGTTTCCATGGCAACCTTAGAATTTAATCCAGTCAGGCTATCGCCATTGTGTGTATTGCTTGTCACGTGCGGGTAGCTGACTCTGCCTGTCTTTCTCTCTCTCTCTCTTTCTCTCTCTCTCTTGAAATGTGGGAGAGAAATACACACTTCAAGATCACCCACACACACGCGTTTCCTTGGCGGAACAATAGCAACTTAAATCTTAGTACGGATGGACACTCTTCCTTTGTCTGTGAACAGCAACACAAACTAAACCCTCAGTCTACCCCACGTACGCATGCGTGTGCCTCTTTGTCTACGTGAGAACGGTGTACCTCAGGAGTGCCAGAGCTGAGCAGCGTCTTCACTCTCAGACGGCGGCTTTTTTGTCACCCTGGAGCCCTGAGCCACCCGGCTCTCTCATCAAGGGGGCTCCCTGCTCTGTGACTGGGCTGCTAGTGGGGGAAAGGGGATGATGTGGTAAGACCCTAGGCTGTTTGGCTGGACCACACTGACTCAGGGTAGGTCCATCAGGACTCGTCAAATCCAGGTAGCCAGGCTGGTTAGAGATGTTATCACATGGAGGGGCTGTTCAGCGCTCTTTAACACCCACTTGTCTTCAAACACAGGGTATCACACTCTCTTTGTGGGGGATGTGTGCTTGTTGTATCGATTGAATTGTAGAGAGTGTGGAGAGGCTAGGCTAGCTACTAGCTGAGGTGAGGTGAGGCTGTTTCTGCTCCCGTTGCCTTGGTTTAGAGTATGTTTTGATGTGTCGATGTCCTAATATCTGGTTGTAACAGTGCTGGTACGGTTGCAGTTGGATGACTGGGACAGTGATTGGTTATGTTTGTGTGTCTATAAATAGACAGCAAAATCTAACAAAGGAGTTGTATAGTAGAATTGCTGTGTGTTCATAGGTGTGTGTGTGTGTGTGTGTGTGTGTGTGTGTGTGTGTGTGTCTGTTCACATGCTCCAGGCTGTTACTAGGCAGCTTTCTGGCAGTATGTCTGGCTGCAGCAATGAGGTGACGTGCAGATGTGAGTTGGCTGAATGCGAAATGTAGACTAATACATATGCATTACACAGATGTACATGTCATGGTCACAGTCATCCTCATCACCATCACCATCACCATCATCATCATTATATTTGGTTGATTTGGTTATTGTATGTGTTAGTTTGTTTGTTTGTCTAAGTACTGTGTGTGCATGTGTACATGTGTGTATGAGTCTCTGAGTGTGTGTGTGTGTGTGTGTGTGTGTGTGTGTGTGGGTGTGTGTTTGTGTGTGCATGTTTGCTAGGATTCTCATGGTTGCATTGATTTCTTATGGGTGTTTGTAATCGCTGTGGTGTGATGGAGAGTCTCACTGATCCCCTCCCCATCCCCCAGTGGCTTCATGGCTTCATCTCCATGGATCTCTCTCTCTCTCTCTCTCTCTCTCTCTCTCTCTCTCTCTCTCTCTCTCTCTCTCTCTCTCTCTCTCTCTCACCCTATCTCTATTCTCTACCCTCTCTCTCTTGCTCTATCCCAATTTAAGTCTCTCTCATAACTCTCTCTCCCTCCTTCTCTCTCGTTCTATCTCTCTTTTTCTCACTTTCCCCCAGTTCTGCTTTGGATTTGGCTGAGTTGCTTGGCTAAGCTAGGCTTGGATTAGCTACACGCACTTCCCACTGACATTCTGATATACTGTACAGCAGTTAGTATTGTAGAGATACTGTAAGATATCCTGTCTTGTTCTGCAGATCCTGCTTCAGCTCTCACTGTGACCCTTTGTTAGAACGCTGATGTGGAGAGCGTATATAACAGTGTTATATATATTTAGTATATTACTGTAAGGTTTCTAACACCAGTGGCAGGCTGACTAGTACAGTAAGAAGAGAGCTGAGTGCGTAGGTGTGGGGAAGGATGCAGTGCCATCTCCTCCACTGTAAATGTGCAACTAGACAGAATCACTGCTTTTATTCACTCTGCGACTCACTATCTCCACTGCTGCTGGTAGCATGGGTGATGATGATGGGTGATAATGATCTTTATGATGGCGATGATGATGATGTCAACAATGATGAGGATGAGGAAGATGACGATGGTTAAAGTGGGATTTAGCAGGAGGGGGGAACTCTCAAGTTTTGTGTCGGCACAAACAAAGAAAAATGTATAGAAGAAGAATGGAGTGATATTCTTCATATATCTGAGGTGCCGACACTGCGTTCCCCGCGCCACGCCCCCCCCCCCCCCCCCACACACACACACACACACTTTAACCCCTGACAATGATGATGGTCAATATAACATTAGCGATGAAGAAGCTGTCCTGTGTTGAGGTGGCAGCATTAGGGAAAGCCCAGGCCAACCCTGAGCACTTTCCCCTGCTGGTGTGGTTAAGCCTCCATTAGTAAGGGAGACCTCGGCCGACTGAGCCAAGCCCATGTATTTTTTATCACTACTTGCGTGTGTGTGGCACAGGATAAATAGACCAGCGTAGACATGGCCATGCATAGCTGAAGACACCCTTGCTGGGTCTGTCACATTCATGAGGAAGAGTTTTTAAAAGCATCATGTGTCATGTTTGATGTAAGAGGTGACCTAGATATAGCAACATAATGTGAAGAGACATACGTTATTGACACAATGTTATAGAAATGAAAACAAAAATGCAATATGGCACCTTTGAGCGAACCACGTTACGCTTGAATCCTCTCTGACGTTGCCTTAAGCAAGAGGTATAAGTTGTGTGTTAGTGGAGCCTGTTAGTGGACACCCCTATAAAACTGCCCCTGGTGTCAGGTGAAGGGGCTAGTGCAGCTTAAACATGCATGTAGACCTCAGACACACACACACACACACACACACACACACACACACACACACACACACACACACACACACACACACACACACACACACACAGACACACACTGTCCGGAGAGTCCAAGTAGGTTCCCAGTATGGTCAGCAATGAGTAAGTGTTTTCAGCACTTTGACCTTGATCTCTGTGTCATAGTGTATTTATTACGTGAACGATGGCAGCAGGACCACGCTGCCAAAGAGTGGACTCGAGCACTAGCACAGAGGCAACTTTGAGACCCTTTGTGAATGCTTATTACTACCCATTATCTGTAATAAATCCATACTTCAGATTTTTTGCAACAAACTTTCCTGGATTTTATTTTGTGCAAACCAAAGAACACGAGTCAAAATTCCCCCGTCATCACCATCAAAGAAACAACAGCGAAAATAAAATTAATGGTCACTTCATATAATACAGTATACTGCAGCCTTTATGTAGTATACTGCAGCCTTAATAGACTACAGACTTCTGCACTGGGGTTGAAGCTTAGTGATGCAGTTCCAGCAATAATGTATACCAGTGTTTGTATGTTTGTTATACTGTTATACTACATGGTTAGCACTGCCAGCGTGTTGTTTTAGAACTGGATATACGGTACTGAGTGTGTATCGGATAACTCACGTGAGGTACAGTATTTCAACAAGCCATTAATGCTTTGCTGGGACAGCAGATATAGTGCGGTTCTTACAGTACATCGATGTATAGCCCTGCACGTCCACACACACACACACACAGACACACAGACACACAGACACACACAGACACACACATACACACACAGACACACACACACACACACACACACACACACACACACACACACACACACACACACACACACACACACATAGACGTGCTTGTCTCCAGATTCTCTGAGATAATTATAGAAAGCACTTTTTGTCCTCTACTGCATTTGCATTCCTACCTCTTCAGTTGGTTTTATTGGTCCTGTGATGACTTTGATCATCTTCCTGTCCAAGTCTGAGTCTTTGAACCCTGTTTAGCAGGCAGACTCAATCTGTCTAGTATGGTTGAGCTCACTTGTGTACTGTGGCACAGCAGACGGCTCACATCTACTTACTGCTCTGACCACTGATGAGGGTAGTACACAGTATGCACAGGTTCCAGGTGCAGATGCGGATGTTTACACTGTTTGGGGTGCTGATGTGACCATCATTTACTTGCTATATAGACTGTATCTTACGAAGAGGCTCAGTGATGCAGTTCCAGCAATAATATTTACATGTGTTTGTTTGTTTGTTAACTGTATGGTTAGCACTACCAGTGTGTTGTTTTTGAACCGGATATTGGATACTGAGCGTGTATCGCATAACTCACGTGAGGTATTTTAACTGTATCTTATGTAGGGACTCAGGTGCAGATGCGGATGCTTAGACCTTTGGTGATGCTGACGTGACTGTCATCTACTTGCTATATACAGTATACTGTATCTTATGTAGGGACTCAAGTAGAGTCTGGGTACGGGAGAGTTGTGTGCTCACACTGTCTGACTGACTACTTGTGCTTCTCTCTGCTTCTCTCTGTTTGTCTGTCTGTCTGTCTATTTGTCTCACAGCAGATGCCATGGCTATCCTGAGCCTCACACTCTCCTCATCTCCTCTGTGATCTGACCTCCTCCCATTCCCACGCTCCCCTACACCTCCTATCATCCTTTGGGAGCGCTCGTAGCCCGTCCCCACACCTCCGTCTCCCACCCTGGAGGCACCCACCCTTTGAGGGAGAGGAACGGCGGCAGCAACAGCAGCGGAAGCAGCAGTAGCGGAGGTGGTATGGCCGGGGAGAAACATGGCCGCCGGTCGCCCATGGACATCAAGCGCCTGGCTGGACTGCTCCAGCGCGGTGCCGGGCGCCTGCTGGTCATCGATAGCCGGACCTTCTCCGAGTACAACGCCTCGCACGTGCAGGGAGCCATCAACGTCTGCTGCTCCAAGCTGGTCAAGAGGAGGCTGCAGCAGGACAAGGTGTCCGTCACCGAACTGCTTCAGCCCAACGGCAAAGTCAAGGTAAGACTACCGCCTTAACACTGCTCACTCTTTTTGGAATGGTATACGAATGGTGATACGATGCAACTTCACATTAGCATTCATAGTTTGTAGATATGTCTCTCATACAGCAATCAATTCCTATGATGGCAGTAGCATTCATAGTTTGTAGATATGTCTCTCATACGGGAATCAATTCCTATGATGGCGGTACGCATTACGCATGTGAAGGAGACAAAACAAGAGTAGTGTGAATTTTGCAAGCATGAAAAGAGTCATCAGAAAAGCTGAACTTCTCCACACAAACTGGGGATCAGTGTTGTTGTAGTCATACAGGAAAATGATGGTGCATAAATCGTGTTGAAATGTCTGTCTGATCTAGAAAGCTTATGGGCAACATAAGAAATGCATGGTTCAGTGGAAGCTGATGACCAGCATGCTGAAGTGATCTGAAGTGACCAAATAGTGCAAACTTCATGTTTCGGTAAAGACAGAGGACTTATTTTATTAGGATTAGGACTCATTATGTCTGAGAGTAGGTGCACTTGTGCAGGAGTTCAGGACTTCAATGTGCATGCAACCGCTGGCTAGAAATAGCTGACTTCACAACCCTGCGTGCAATTCAGCCATGACCACACATCACCTGGGTGTCAACATCCATCAAAACATGTGCGCACACTTATTTTGGCCTTCTACCTTCAACCTCCCTCCTCCTAAACACACACACACACACACACACACACACACACACACACACACACACACACACACACACACACACACACACACACACACACACACTATGCATCTCAGCTCACGCGACTATACTGCTTACATTGCATGATGACACTTTTTCCGTCGTTACTCTAGGTTTAAAAGAGCTGTCATAGCTAAGCCTTGCCGTGGCCTGTTTTTAGATACCCCCCCCCTTCCATCCCTACTTTGACACCTCCATCCCCTCCCCTGTTTAGGAGAGTGGCTTTTACAGCCCACAAGGGGTTTGTGGTTTGATTGTGAGCCCTTGACAAGAAGCAGCACTTGATCTGGCTGTTACTGCAGCTATATTTGGTGACAGTGTGTGTGTGTGTGTGTTTGTGCGAGCGGGCGTGTGTGTGTGGCAGCCCGGCACTGCAGTTTTATGGCTTATCAGTGGCTGTGAAACAGGAGCCTCTAGTTGTCCATGACTTCTGCGCTGAACAGGACTGAATTTATTTTTTCCGAGCACCCTGGCACGCGAAAGTCCCGTATTTTTAGTCAGCGGATGAAACTGAAGGAAGGGGGAAACCCAAGGAGTGATGCGTGTGACCCTCAGCCGTGGAGAAGACACACACACACACACACACACACACACACACACACACACACACACAGACACACGCTATACATACACTATACATACAGGTTTGCGATAATCACACATATAATACAGTATACAACACACAGTTACACACACATATTTGCCCTCTCAGACAGTGAGCGTCTCCCCACTTGGTATAGTGGTTGCCGTCTCACTGCTGTTCACTCGGCATGGTAACCAACCACATGACTTGTCCACCACTGTCCCTCAGGAGTGGGGCAAGCATGTCACACCCTGCCGCTCTGAGTGGCGGTTTGATTGGCGCTTCGTAAAGCTAATTTTGCTAGTTCCTCATACTCAATTTCAGGCATGAACGGCTGACCTGCCATGTATGCGATCCTGGTACAAGGATCAGGCACTGGCAAGTGTATGTGTGTGTGTGTGTGTATGTATGTGTGTGTGTAGTTGTGTAAATATATGTGTGTGTGTGTGTGTGTGTGTGTGTGTGTGTGTGTGTGTGTGTGTGTGTGTGTGTGTGTGTGTGTGTGTGTGTGTGTGTGTGAGTGTGTGTAATTGTGTGTGTGAATATTTGTTTGAGTGTGTGTGTGTGTGTGTGTGTGTGTGTGTGTGTGTGTGTGTGTGTGTGTGTGTGTGTGGCTGTGTGTGTGAGTGTGTGTTTCACTGTTTCCCCCCTGCCACAGCAGGTGGAGGTTTCCCCTCATTAAAGCAGATGGATAGCATGAAAACACAGCTGCCATACGGCAGTAGCAGCACTAGCTGCAGCAGCCCTTCCTCCACACACAGACCTTTCTGCAGTCTCAGGTTTAGAACCCGGGAGTCGGTTCCTCTTTCCGTCTGAGTTGGTTCCTCTCTCTCTCTCTCTCTCTCTCTCTCTCTCTCTCTCTCTCTCTCTCTCTCTCTCTCTCTCTCTCACCTGCTTTGTCTAGTACTTGGGCCTGCACTCCTTTTATTCCTTTCTCTGTGTGTTTTATTTCATCCCATCCAACCCCTCTCGTCATGGCCAACTGCTTCCTATTAACCTTTCAGGGCTCTTGCACAACCACTTATCTTAATGACTTAATAACCAATAACGACAAACAGATTGATGTGAATGCAGGCCTGTGAATGCAAGATTTGGCCTTTAGGTATATTTGCAGACTACTGTGTGCGTCAGGAGGGTTAGGGATGAGGGGCGTTGGGGGGTTGGTGTGTTGGTGGGTATTATTTACATCAAAAAAGAAAAGAAGAACGATTATGTTCTCCTTATTATTTAACAGCCTCATATCATACTTGTCTTCCCGCTGACCATCACCCCACTCTGCCCTTTTCTCTCTCTCTTCTTCTTCTTCTTCTTCTTCTTCTTCTTCTTCTTCTTCTTCTTCTTCACTGCAAACGTTACTCTATTATTTCCTGTGTCTCCTTGTGATTTCCCAAGACCACCCAACCCACTACCACCATCTTTTTCTCTTCCTTCCTCTTCTCTTTTTTCCTGGGCAGACAGGCAGGCAGGCAGGCAGGCAGGCAGGCTTGTATTATCTTGCTGAGTAAAGAGGATAATGCCCGTGTTTAATGCAAGCCTGGATAAAGCCTGGAGCGGTGGGGAGGATGCTTCAGACTTTTTGTTATTGGCTGAGCATGACATCATCCACTCGCCAGCCTCACTCGCCCCCACCCCCCACCGCGCTCAGTTCCTCCTCCACCGCCCCCATCTCCCTCCCCCCAAAACCTCCTTTTGTGTGGTCGTTGGCAGAGTGTCAGCCGGGCACGTGCAGGCCGCTTGCACCACTAACCCCCCCCCCCCCTTCGTGCTCTTCACCCTTCCCTAAACCTCTCTTCTCACCCTTCAGACCCCCCCACCCCACACCACCCCACCCGGTCCTTACGCCTCTCTTCTCTTCAGGCTTTGCCAGGGGCAGCCTTGGTTCAGCGGCTTAGAGTAGTCGCTACTACAGGAGCCAAAGGAACCCCTGTGTGGTCCTTTGTGTCAGGGTGAATAAGAGAGAGAAGGGAGAGAGGGGCATTAATAGATGGCCTGGATTAAATCCCCCCACTATGCTCCACTCCTCCCCACTCCACACACACACACACACACACACACACACACACACACACACACACACGCACACACACTGCATTCACATCACAGATAATGGTTGAGGTCCCCCACGGCTCTGTGTTTGGTCCATTGAAGATTTAATCATAGGCGATCACTGAGTGGTTCTCTCTCTTTCTCTCTGTGAGTGAGTGAGTGTGTGTGTGTGTGTGTGTATGTGTGTGTGTGCGTGCACGCTTGTATGTTTGCACAGAAATACTACTCCGCTTACACAACGTTGGGAGATGTATAGCATTTTAAGTGGGTCATGATCCACTAACTGCTGGTTACAAAGTCCACATGCTCTGCCTTAAAGGTGTGGAATATTTTAAAGAAACATTTAAAACATTACAAAAGACTAAGAATATGATACAAAAACACAAAACACAATGTCACAAAAGTTGCCACATGCAAACTAAATTCTGCACTATATTAGATACAGTTCAAGACAACGACAGAATACCATGTGGCTGCATTAAAGGCCACCAAGTCTCACTAAAGTCCACACTGCACCTTTAACCCTTAGCCATGTTTCAGTGTGGTCTGAGGTAATCTGTCCTGCTGCTGATTACCCTTTGCTCTTGTCCTACTTCATTTCCGACTTCTGTTGTTCTTTTATCCCTGTGTCATCGCAGACTAAATGGCAACTTATTGTGACTGTTGTTGTTCAGCCTCAAAAACAAGGCATTTGGAAAAAAAGATAAAATTAACTTCTGAGAGAAACAAAAATAGAAGTCAAATGCAAAAATGGGACATTTTATTTTAGACTTTAGCTACAAAAAAGGTAGGGATAGTAGACACTCCTGAGGTAGCCTATATTAGATACACACACACACACACACACACACACACACACACACACACACACACACACACACACACACACACACACACACACACACACACACACACACACACACACAGAGTCAGCTGGTCTGCTCACTCTGTACTAGTCCTTAGGCTATAATGTGTGTGTGTATAGGCCAGGCAAGGATCACAGTTAACCCCTACAGCATTAAGATGCTCAGCCGCCAGCATGAAGGCACACCATATGTCACACATTCACCAAGATGGGGGCTAATGAATTAACAATCAACTAACAGCCATACGGAGCACACATGGACAACAGAAGCCCTGCCTTTGGCAATAGCCTTCAATAAAGAACACTGTGGGTCTCCTTCTCCCCCAGTCCCACAGCCTCCAGATTGAAACCAAGAACCAGGAACCTTGTCATTCAGGTTCTTAGTTCTTTTCTCAGTACTTTACAGTCTTTTTGTAGGTATTCAATCATCTCTACTCCTATTTGAGTATTGAAAGTATACATATATTGTTGTCATCTCTGTCTGTTCCTTTCTCTTTTGGTTTTACTAACTCAACTGAGCAGCAGGGGCAGCTGCCAATTGTGAGTTGGTTAAACAGGTCAGGATCTCACTCAGCAGGTATCAGGAGTCATTTGACAGATGATGTTGTCTTAGGGCCTCTTTTCATGCCTGAAAGCAAACTATGGCCCTGCCTAGTGTGGGAAAGCTTTTAATGAGATTTTTTTTATTTGTTGTTTCTCTTTGCTTTCGTTCAGTGGGGATATTGTTTGTTTATTTATTTACTTTTATTTATTTACCTCTTTGAGGAAATTGGAAAATTTTTGAAGGGGTTTGCACTCTGAACCACTTTAAACTCTTAAGTTGCTGCTCTGAACAGAACTTACACATTCTAAAAATGGGTGGGTTGTATGCATATTTGAATTCTATGTGCCCTTTTTTTTAATGCACTTTTCTTTTGAGAACATTCGGTTCTGATTTGGGTTCACAGAGACTTGTGGGAACCCAGCTGTTGGGTTCATTGGTGTTGGCTGTTGTGTGACAGGGCCTGTGTGTCTAATTTTGCCCTGTCATCGCATAAACAGTACTGTTGATGGATGCCCACAGTGACCTTCTGGAGTGTGTGTACACACACATGTGCATAGTCACTCACATATCTACAGGACATACACACACACACACACACACTTGAGCACACACCAAAATGCTGGGTGACGCACTCTGTTAGCAATGACATTTCTGCTATCTTGCCATTTCCCTCCAGCCACACACACACTCACACTCACACACACACACACAGACACACACACACACACACACACACACACACACACACACACACACACACACACACACACACACACGTACACACGCACACACACGCACACACACACACACACACACACACACACACACACGCACACAC
>JAODXP020000017.1:33910329-33920329 GCA_027497455.2 Sardinella longiceps | reverse complement strand
TGTATGTGAGTGAGTGTGTGTGTGTGTGTGTGTGTGTGTGTGTGTGTGTGTGTGTGTGTGTGTGTATGTGTGTGAATGTGGAGAGTTTGGTTTCTAGTGTCTGTCTGCAGGAGAGGCTTCTTGCAAGGCTTGTCTCTTGTGGCTCTGCGTGTGGTGCTGTCTCTCCGTTGCCACGCAATCTCTGCTGGCCCGGCCTCATTGGCTGCCAGGGAGGCTGCTGGTAGAACCCAAAATCCCCTGCTGTGATATCAGGCAGCTGTGGCCCACATGCTGAGCCCTCTTCCCAGTGGGCACACACACACACACACACACACACACACAC
The DNA here is from genome assembly GCA_027497455.2 of Sardinella longiceps. Lineage (NCBI taxonomy): Eukaryota > Metazoa > Chordata > Actinopteri > Clupeiformes > Clupeidae > Sardinella > Sardinella longiceps. Next base: position 33,920,007 of record JAODXP020000017.1, on the reverse strand, counting down.
ACACACACACACACACACACACACACACACACACACACACACACACAAGAAGATGCATTCAAACACAGACACACACACACACTCATGTGCTCCATCCTTTTTTCCTGCTCCTGAACAAAAAGCATACACACACGCGCTCAGATACTCTTAGACACACACACTCAGACACATGCATGCCTACACGCACACACACACACACACACACACACACACACACACACACACACACACACACACACACACACGTTCTCCATCCCTTACTGCTGCCCATATCTTCCTGCTTCTGAACAAAAAGCTCACATGTTTGTTGTCATCCCCAAATCTCCGGATCTTCCCCCTTCTGTCTGGGTTTGATCTCACTTTCTCTCACTCGCTTTCACCTCATTCCCTTAATCCCCTCTGATTGTTTTGTCTTTTTGGCTAAAGCCCCTCAGACTCCAGAACAGCCGTCTAACTAGCCTGTGTATCGGTTAACTGTCAGCAGCTTGTGTTCTTTTTTCCCGTGCGGAGGCTCCTGAAACGTCTTTATGCCTTGGCAGTGACCCGCTGTCTGTTACTGTGGTCTCCTTCTGGCCTGTGGCTGTTTCAGTGGAAGAAATATACATTCCTGTCTGCTTTCCGTGTGGGAGCGACGCAGACAACATAGCCGAGAGTTAGACAGCGTACAGTAAACAGAAGATTAATTACAGAGGCGTTAGTTTGGCTGCCTCCAAGACTGGATTTACTGCCTAAATTGTTATGTACACATTCTTCATGCACAATATCAAAAGGCTTGCCGCATGCCTTGGAGGGAGCACACACACACACACACACACACACACACACACACACACACACACACACACACACACACACACACACACACACAACCATAACTACACACACACACACAAACTACACACGCACGCACTCACACACAACTACACACACACACACAAACTACACACACACATACACACACACACACACACACACACACACACACACACAGCAATGGATGTGACTGAGTCGGTCACATGCGATGGAAGTGCCATTCGTGTTTGACGCGCCACTCACTCTAATGTCATTCATAGATGTGTGAGCATGACTTGGCTCAGAACATTGGCATGCCTAAATATGGTGTAGCCATTGTGTTCATGCACAATATAGGCTACACATCCACACACATAGCCTCTGAGAGCCAGCAAACTGATGAAGTGTAGATAGACTAAGAGATTGAAATAAAGAGGCAGATGATTACGAGAGGCTAGTCAGCTTGAGGGTGGTCTTCATCAGGAGTTGACAAGAAAAAGATCCAACGCATACGGTATATCTTCCAAACATTTACCAGTTGATCCTAATTAGCTGAAATCAGATAGTCAGCCAGATAGTCAGATGGATCAGCTAATTACTGGCATCAATTATGTGAGCAGGGAGAGAAGGAGTACACAACATGGACTTTTTCTTTCTGATATGAGATGTCTTTATCTGCACTTAATGTGGAAGCATGGGTGACGCCTAGCATAAGTGTGAATGGAGCAAGGTTTGTGAGATGTGTGTGTGTGTGTGTGTGTGTGTGTGTGTGTGTGTGTGTGTGTGTGTGTGTGTGAGAGAGTATGTGAGAGAGAGAGAGAGAGAGAGAGAGAGAGAGAGAGAGAGAGAAAGTGTATGTATTTGCATGTGTGTGTGTGTGTATTTGCGTGTGTGTGTGTGTGTGTGTGTGTGTGTGTGTGTGTGTGTGTGTGTGTGTGTGTGTGTGTGTGTGTGTGTGTGTGAGCACGCACGCCATGCAGATGTGTGCTGCAGTGGTTGCTGTCTAATCTCCCCCGGCGCGTGCCATCTGCTGCTGTTTTTAGCTCAGATTAGAGCAGCCAGAGACGACTGGGTCACCTGGGAGTCTGCGCCCGGCCATCACTCTATCGCTTTTTCCATCCATTTATCCATCCTTTCCTCTGTCTGTCCATCTGCCAGCCAAACCATCTATCCATCCATCCATCCATCCATCCATCTATTCCAGTGTCGTTCCATCAAATCAATCTGTCTACCTATGTGGTTTTACTGGTGTACCTTTAATGTGAGATGTGTCTGCAGGCACTCACACAGGCATAAATGACCTCTGCCTTGTGCAGTACAATATCCTGGGCACTCAAGTTGGGCAATCAAATAGGTGCAGTTCAGTTCACTTGGGTTAATTTTTATTGGCAGACTCCATTTATATATATATAAAAAAACAAAAAACGGGCAAACATTCAGCAAGGATATAAAAAAGAGACTTATGAAAGATGCATAAAAGTAAAGGAAAATTATCTGATAGTAGCATGACTAATGATGTCAAAAGCTTAAAAGATTTACAGCGACAGATGAATACACATCACCAAGTTTCTTCGGAGCACCTTTAGTTGACTTTGTAGATAAGAAAAAAGAGGGCATTCACAATCATGATCATTCGAGATGCATAGTCATCATGGAGGGAGATTACAGGTTAGTGTATGAGGATTGTGATGCACTGATGACATCAAGGGGGGTCTGGATGTGAGAGGATTTCAAATCAGATGCAGGTCTATGTGTGTCTGTGGTTATGTGCCACTATAGAGGGTTTATATGCATTTGTACACAACAGCAAGGCAGCTTTCTGTCTGTGTGAGTGTGTGTGTGTGTGTGTGTGTGTGTGTGTGTGTGTGTGTGTGTGTGTGTGTGTGGGTGCATTGCAAGATTGTGAGGTCATGTTGTATGTGTGAGGTCATCATGTGTGTGTGAACATGTGTGCGTGGGTGTGTACCTATAGTGAATATATGTGTGTGTGTGTGTGTGTGTGTGTGTGTGTGTGTGTGTGTGTGTGTGTGTGTGTGTGTGTGTGTTTGGGTGCATTGCAAGATTGTGAGGTCATGTTGTATCAATAACCTTGTGAAAAGCGTTTGAGAAGATGTCACCCTCACATGATCGCAGAGACATAACAGCATCGTTTGTGGCTTTTTTTTTCTTCTTTTGAGCCAAAGGGGAGATCTAATATCCAGTGGAGCCAAGGATGAAATCAAGTGAAACTGGAACTTACAAGGATTGTCTTTGAAGACATCCTGCTTCCTTCGACTCTCCCATGGACTGCAAAAGGTCATGGCCTGTGACCTACACACACACACACACACACACACACACACACAGACACACACAGACACACACACAGACATGTGTGCACATACAAGTACACACATGCACAGGCATTCTGACTTCCGACACATATGCAGCCTAGAGTCCATTATGGCAGGGGTAGGCGGGCTGACAGATCAATGATTTCATTGAGAAAGGAGCCACTGTTGCCATTAGAAGGTGAGGTAAGCGTCCCAAAGGAGTATGGGTTGCATTATTCTGAAAAACAGGCTCCCATTTCTCCTCCTCCCTCCCTCCCTTCCCTCCCTCTGTCTCTCCCTCCTTCCTCTCTCTCTCTCTCTCTCTCTCTCTCTCTCTCTCTCTCTCTCTCTCTCTCTCTCTCTCTCTCTGTCGCGCGCGCTCTCGCTTTACCCCTCTCTCTGTTTCTCTCTCCCTCGCTGCCGTTGCTGAGAACAGCGCTCTATTTTTAGGTCTGGCTCCTGCGGTCATCACATCTGGCGCCAGTCTCTTGAGTGTACCCCTAGCTCCCTCTCTCTCTCTCTCTCTCTCTCTCTCTCTCTCTCTCTCTCTCTCTCTCTGTCCCTCTCCAGCACTCAGCCTCCCTCACCTCCCCTTCCCCTCCATACCACTGCCCTCCCCTCTCCTCACAGAGTCTCACCGAGGTCAATGGCGTAACCTTCAGTTGGCCTGATACCTACACGCCACCCCACGCCTCCCCTTAAAAATACACACACACACACACACACACACACACACACACACACACACACACACACACACACACACACACACAGACAGACAAACATACACACACACACACACACACACACAGACACACACGTCACATACACATTCTCACTTTGGTGCTGTTCTCCTTGCCTGTTAGCACACTCCCAACCTCATGGCTCTTCTTGGCAGCTCCCAGATCTGAGTCCCTAGACTGCGTCAGTGGGCGCCTCCAAGAATGCGCCCGTATAGAATAAAAAAGGTTATGCCTTACGCCACCTTCTGATGGCCCCACGCCAAAATAGTTTCACTGTGACGCCATTCTACCTTGAGGAAAGAGAGACTCCTGGCTCTTTCCTCCTATACTTCCACCCCTCGACCCTCAAAACCTCCTCCCTCTCCCACGACACTTTGACTTGATTATCATATCCTTCAGGTTGTACAGTGTCTTGTCTCTGTTTTTTTTTTAAATTCCACTTCCTGCTTAGCTGGCTTCCCCTTCATAATCCCACCAACTCACTCACCCTTTACCTCTCATGTGTGTGTGTGTATGTGTGTGCAGCTATGCTGTCTCTGCTGTGACACACCTGTGATGGTGAGTTCCATGGGGAAGTACATTGCAGAGGGAATTCACCCTCCGCAGCAACTTACCGCACATTTGAATTCCTCTTTCCACTGAAGTGAACACACAACACCACACCACCGTTAATCTCTAACTGTCTTTTTACAGCACGCTTATAAAGAGCAGGCGCTAGTAAAGTGTGTTTGTGTGTGTGTGTGTGTGTGTGCGTGTGCGTGTGCGTGTGCGTGTGCGTGTGTGTGTGTGTGTGTGTGTGTGTGTGTGTGTGTGTGTGTTGGACATCAGTGAGAGTGACCTGGCCCGCGCCTGACTCTCAACTCGCACAAGGCGTTTCTCACCACTACACTGCGGGAGACCGCGAGAGACAAAGACAAAGCTGAATTCCAGGAAAGAGTTCAGCAAAACACTGAACACAAACAGTGGATCTGAAACATACACACACACACACACACACACACACACACACACACACACACACACACACACACACACACACACATATACACACATATACATAAACCTATGCACAGAAACTCCCACATCCCCACACCTACCCACACACACATTGAATAAGTAAACACACACATTCATGCATGCACACACACACACACACACACACACACACAGACGCTTTACTATTGACGTAGCTTCCAGTGCTCTGGTGTCCTGATAAAAGTCTGCAGAATTTTCCATTGCGTTCCCCGCTAAATTTGGACTTCCAGTCGGAGCCCAGGGCCGTGTGTGTGAAGAATGTACACTTTGTCATCATTTGAAGGCTTCCTGATAACATTCCAACCCCCCCAGCCACCCTCCCTTTTCCTCTCCTCTCCTCTGGCAGACCACCCTAGCCTTCTAACCCTCTCCTAACACACACACACACACACACACACACACACACACACACACACACACAACACACACATGCACACCGCACACACACACACACACACACACACACACACACGCACACACACACACACACACACACACACACACACACACACACACACACACACACACACACACACACACACACACACACACCACTCTCTCTCTCACACACACACACACACTCGCATACAGTACACACACACACACATCCTGCTTGTTGTGTAACTCTCTCTGGAGACTGTCTTCCTGTCCCACATGCTCGGGAATGACATCATCCCGCTCCGAACGGCAGCATTCCCAGCAGCGAGGAGAGGGAAGGAGGGGGAGTCTGGACTGGAGTTTCTAAGTCAAGAAGCCAAAGCCAATGGCTAAACTCCTTGAGCCGTAATGAAACCGTGTATTCCCGCCACTGGCTGGTGCTCTATGCCCTGTGGTGGTGGAGGAAGACATGACAGGCGTTGGTCATGGACACCCAATGAGTGATAGATGGCAAACAGTCCAGCAGGATGGTGTGTGCAGTCGGAGATAACTGGAATACAGCGCTGTGGTGTTGCCATTCCTGTTGGAGTAGCCCAAAATAAGGCATGGAAGTTGGCTGGTACACACTGTAGTGCTGTCATGTTGATGGGAAGGAAGGAATACCAAACCTTCAGTTGGGACATGAGCAGGATACTGACATACAGAATACAGAATATGAGTCAGTTATGCAGAATATGAGTCATTGCCCCGACCAACTTGACAGTATTCAACTCTAAACTATTGTTTTCATATTCATATTCATTTCATTTTCATATTATTATTATTTCTGCAGGCCTGTGTCTGTATAACTACTTTGTTCTGACATTGCAAAAGCTACAGTATAAGCTTTATGCAGTGGTTTACTCTGAAAGGGAAAGTGTTATGTGCTGTGTTTGACTTCTACCACCAAGGGTTGGATGAAGAGCTTGTGCAATGGTTAGTTGTGATTGACACAGCTTGTGTTGTTTAGTCTCTATGTATGTAGCGTAGTTTGTTTTGGTTGCGCTGGAAAGGCATTTACTATATGTGTGCTTCACATGAGCCCACCACACATTTCCCTTTGGGACAATAGAGCATACTGTAGGGTATGAATGTATGTGTGCATGTGTTTGAGGGACAGCTGTGTGTGTGTGTGTGTGTGTGTGTGTGTGTGTGTGTGTGTGTGTGTGTGTGTGTGTGTGTGTGTGTGTGTGCGTGTGTGTGTGTGTGTGTGTGTACATGAAGAAAGAAGAGAAGCCTCAGCCTGTTGTCATTATCGCCATTGTTCTGTTGGTGAGGTCATCTCCAACCCTCTCCTCATTTAGACGCTGACTTTCCCAAGCCTGCTTCCCTACTTGGCCCCTTTGTCTTGCGAGCTATAGGGCTGCATTCCTGCGTTTTTGTGAAAATATTTGTGTCCCTGTTTGTTGTTCCATGACCAATGTGGTTAGCTGTTGAGTTTCTGTCTGTCAGTATAGCTGACATGTCATGATGGAAAACACCAGAATTATATTGAATGGTGACGAAAGCTTAAATTGTGCTACTTTTTTTTGCTGTGGATTTGTGGGTTCTGTTTTATGTATATAGGCTTATGTTTTTGCTGCTAAGTCACAAACCTGTAGAAGTGGTAAGTAGTGGGCTAGTAGGCCTGTAATCCCCTAAAGATACAAAGTAACATAACATGTAGTGGTTGTTGTCCGTCTCAGGGGATAATATGATGATCAGTACCCCTTGCTCAACTTAAGTAACTAACTAATAGCAGCGTAGAAAGTTATAACTGGATAACTTCTTGGATGCAAATGCTAGTGCAATGAAATACTCATGGAGGATACAGTAAATCACAAAGCAGCGTCAGCGTACAGTATGTAAAAATGTACAGATGTAAAGATTTATGTGTCCAGTCCAGAAAGATTTACTATCAGGACTTTTTCTTAGCACAGTTATCTGGTGCAGGATTGTTTATTTCGGAAATACCCCTCAGAGCTATTTCCTGTTTCTCCGATTGTGTGTTTGTTTGTTTTGTGCTGTATTTACCGTCTTGATAGACATGTGGTTCCGCTGGTATGAAGAGCATGAAATCCCTAGCGTCCGCACTCCGCAGCTCGGGATGCGTTGTGGCAGAGGCTGTCCGTCTCATTTATCCCGATTGACACGGTAGGCCGAGTGAGGTGTGTGTGTGTGTCTGTGTGTGTGTGTATGCGTGCATGTTAATTATGAGTCACGACACACCGCACAGTGACGTATCCTGCATGCTCGGCGGTGTTCAGTGGGTTAGTCACTGCTCCCAGAAGAACTTTTTTTTTTCTCAGTATCCATTTTAGTGCATTTAACACCTGACCAGAGAGCCAGCTGAGGCTGTCAGGTTCACAGGACTCCCTCATGGCCTTTGTTTGGTTGCCTGGTTACTCTTGTCTCTGTGACCGTGACAACTGGGATGAGTTTATCTTAGCACCTCTAAAGGAGGAGGTTGAGTCACTGGCCGACACAGCATCCACCTGCCTCCTCTTAGAGAGTGCAGGATTTGGGCTCTTAAGCATCTATCTATCCATCCATCCATTTATCCCTACATAGTCTCCATCCATCCATCCTTTCATTCATTCATTCATCCCCCACTCCCACCTACTCTCTCTCCCCGTCTTTCAGCTCTCTCTGTGCTGGGTGACGCCAGTTCTCTGTCTCATTGCCGGTGGTCATCTGAAAGGCCTATGCCATATTTATCTGCGTTGTGATTGGCCAGAGTGCTGTAGCTAGGCAGGACTGGGAGAGAGATGGTGATGCTGAGAGACAGTCGGGGAGAGAGAGGAAGGGGATGGGTAAGTGTTAGGGGGAGAGGGGAAGTGAGAGAGTGAGTGTGTGAGAAAGAGAGAGCTGTGTGTGTGTGTGTGTGTGTGTGTGTGTGAGCGTGTGTGTGTGTGTGTGTGTGTGTGTGTGTGTGTGTGTGTGAGCGAGAGAGAGAGAGGAAGCAGTTTTGAGCAAGCCAAAGAGGCTTTTAAAGACTGAGATGTCTTTTTTTCAACAGCTCTGTTGAAAGTCTTCTTTTTTGCCAGCAGATCTAAAATGCCACACTGATGCACAAAAGCAAACTAAAACGAATGTAATGTGATCAGTAATGGGGATAGAGAGTGACTGGGGCGGGAGAAAGAGGGATGAGAGGGAGAAAAAAGAAAAAAAGAAACTCAGAGTGGGAGATAACTGAGTGGGAGAAATAGCTGAAAGAGGCATAAAGAGAGAAAAATGGGGAGAAAATCATGGCAATGCTGCTGATACGATACTCTGTGCTGATGATGTGTGCACTGACCTACATGCAAAGCCTCTAGCCTGTCCTTAAAAGCACCACAGCAACCAGCAACTCAACTTAACTGATGTGAGAACAGCTCTGTTCCTTTCTGATGAACTGGCAAAACAAAACTGGTACAAATAAAAATAGTTCGTGAATATTGTATTTTGTTCCCAAACTGTTCCTGCTGTGTTTATAGCGTATCACATCAAATAAAAATATGAATTATCAAGAAGAGTCCATTAGGAATTGCCAAAGCAGAAGCTCTGTGGAAACAGCTATGACACTTAATAATAATAGAACTCTCTTGAAACAAGTTGATATACAAATTACTCTCTCTCTCTCTCTCTCTCTCTCTCTCTCTCTCTCTCTCTCTCTCTCTCTCTCTCTCTCTCACTCACTCACTCATTCTCTCTCCCTTGGAGAACTACTTTTCTGCAACTCTGTCTTTCTCTCTTTTTCAATCTGTTTGTCTGTGTCTGTCTGCATTTAGATTTTGGATAGCTCCTAACTCTGTTCCCCACTGAAGCCTGTGTAATTTGCCTGTACATACGGTAGCTGGGGGGTCATGTTGAAGTCAGAGCTGGTAATTAACACCGTCCTGCTGGATAAACGGGAGGGAAGACTAATCTGTCCATCACGCACACACACACACACACACACACACACACACACACACACACACACACACACACACACACACACACACACACACACTTGAACACATATAGGCATACATGGACGCACACATTTCACACACACACACACACACACACACACACACACACACACACACACACACACACACACACACACACACCATCGGCCATGGCTTGGCAGCAGTAATTAGCATCCAAGATGACAGACAGCCCATCTGTCAGGGCAGGGCCTGCTTGCACTTGACAGAAAAATGATGGGGCTGTAGCCAGACCTCCCACTTCCCCACCCCCTCTCTCTGACCCCCTCCTCACCATCATCCACCCACCCACCCACACACACACACACACACACACACACACACACACACACACACACACACACACACACACACACACACACACACACACCCTGCTGCTGCCCCATCCTCCACATTGGGCCTCTCAATCTTCAGAGATGGCGTAGC
>JAODXP020000017.1:33887829-33900329 GCA_027497455.2 Sardinella longiceps | reverse complement strand
TTTCGGGCCCTGACGCAAGCGCTGAGCAGGGGACATGAGCTCATGCAGGAAGCGGGGAGGGAGGGAGACGCATGCCAGAACCCCAGACACCCCCCACCCACCCCCACCCCTGCCCCCACTTTAAAGGGCCAGTGCCCCATTTCTGCCTGTTGCCACCCAGCATGAGTGCGAGCTGCAGCTGCATGGGGTCATGGTTACATGTACGTCCCTCCCGGAGGCCCTCTGGAAGTTTTGTGTACAGTAGAAAGTTTAGGGGCATTTTTGTGTGGGGTGTGATGACTTAACAAGGCACTGCCCTAGAAGACCTGTAGTTATCTTGATGTTTGTAAGGTGCGTGTGTTTGTGTGTGTGTGTGTGTGTGTGTGTGTGTGTGTGTGTGTGTGTGTGTGTGTGTGTGTGTGTGTGTGTGTGTGTGTGTGTGTGTGGAAGGACGGAAAAAGAGTGCCTCTGTGTGGTTTAGTCTCTATGTGTATGTGTGTGTGTGTTGGAAACATAGGGCTAAAAGAAGGGTCTTTCCATCCTCTATTGTCTGGTTTCTGCCTGAGTGTCGGTCTGATGTCTATTCCTGTGGCAGATACACCGGTCTCTCACTTTCACTGATGGCTCTGTGCCTCTCTTTGGCTCTGATGTGGGGGGAAACCCAGCATCTCTACCAGCTGTCTCAGCCCTCTGTCTCAGCCTCTCTGTACCAATGCTCTTAGCAACACTCTCTTCATCATTTAAATTAGATTTCATATGAAGCCATTTTTAGAGAGAAACTAGATCCGTCTGCTCAGTGCTGTTGTTGTTTCTGCATTACTAACCTGTGTGTGTTTTATTCTTGCTTGTTTGTGTCTCAACAGGTGGCTTTGCCGCTTTCTCCTCCTGTTTCCCCGGCTTGTGTGAGGGGAAGCCGGCTGTTTCTCTGCCCATGAGCATATCCCAGCCCTGCCTGCCAGTGGCCAACGTGGGCCCCACACGCATCCTGCCCCACCTCTACCTGGGCTCCCAGAAGGACGTCCTCAACAAGGTGAGCTCAGAGTAGGAAACGGGTGGCAGGAGGGTGTTTCTTTTTTGGCCACGCAGCTTTTCATCTTTCAGCACACACACACACACACACACACACACACACACACACACACACACACACACACATACACACACACACACACACACACACACACACACACACATACACACACACACACACACACACACACACACACACAACTTTTAATGCTCACCTCAACCTCACCCTAACCATCCATTTTGTCACATTAATTTTTCTCTGTGCCTCCCATAGGAGCTGATGGCACAGCATGGTATCACATACGTGCTGAATGCCAGTAACACCTGCCCCAAGCCTGAGTTCATCCTGGAGAGCCAATTCATGCGCATTCCTGTCAACGACAACTATTGCGAGAAGCTGCTGCCATGGCTGGACAAAACTAATGCATTCATCGGTGAGGAGACAGTCTGGTTATTATATTCTGCTAGCGTAAGGAGTTCCTAGAGAGTGTGAGAGAGAGAAATCAATGAGGACCTACAGCAAGAGTTATTGCTTATAATGTACAAATAATAAATATTTAAAGTATAATGTGTGTGCTGACACAACTGAATAAAATATTCTCTAGGGTATGCAATCACATTGTAGAGCCACTGAAAATTGGTGTGTGTGTGTGTGTGTGTGTGTGTGTGTGTGTGTGTGTGTGTGTGTGTGTGTGTGAGAGAGTCAGTGAGTGAGTGAGAGAGAGAGTCGGAGCTGTAAATAGCTCCAGGAAGAGAGGAATTTGAGAGGTACCTGGCCTCAGTGTTGGGGGCAGGTTATGAGCAGGTATTTCACAGCCTATTGTACTGGTGATTCATGTTGTACCCTCCCTCCCCCCTTCTCTCTCTTTTTTCCCAACAGACAAAGCCAAGGTCTCCAACTGCCGTGTTATAGTGCATTGTCTGGCTGGAATCTCCAGGTCGGCCACCATCGCCATTGCTTACATCATGAAGACAATGGGCTTGTCATCAGATGACGCATACCGGTAAATCCTCTTGAGAATTTCCCATGCTGTAAACATTAAGTTTTTAAAGGCCACTCTTTGCCTCTGGCTGTGCTCCCTTAGTTTAGAGAATGAGTCACAATGGGAAAAATCAATGGCGATTATCTTGTGTTTGGTTGACTCAAACCCACGGGCACCGAGATGTTAATTCGTTTTTGTTTGTTTTGTTTTTTCGTGAAGGTTCGTGAAGGACAGGAGACCCTCGATATCACCCAACTTTAACTTCCTGGGCCAGTTGCTGGAGTTCGAGAAGGGCTTGAGGCTACTGCAAACCCTGTCCTCGGCAGACACACCTGCTTCTGTCCTGGACGGCCAGTCGTCAGGTGAGCTGTCTGGGCAGGAGAAGGTGGGCCGCAGTGGTGAGTCCCAGACCAAAGACACAACGGCGGAGGAGGCTCAGGAGACCAAACTGGGCTCTCCCTCGTCCCTCCAGCAGGGCTTCAACGGGCTCAACCTCTCGGCTGAACGCATCCTGGACACCAATCGGCTCAAGCGCTCCTTCTCATTGGACATCAAGTCCGTGTATGCGCCCAGCAACGGTCCTTCGCGGCCCCCGCCTGCTCACTCAGACGACGTGCCCAAGCTTTGCAAGCTGGACAGCCCTGGCGCGCCCAATGGCGTGTGTGCCTATTCGCCAGCTTCGGACAGCCCCAGCTCGGCAGGCTCACCCAGCGTGGTTCTGGGGGTAGGTGGCACTGGTGCAGGAGAGGGCCGCACACGCTCTCGCCGGAAGTCCAAGCACAGCACCAGCAGCACAGGCAGCTCACCGGTGCACACCCTGGGCCTGGGTCGCGGGCAGCCTGTGCACAAGAGCCCCAGTCTGGACCTGAGTCTTCAGCAGCAGCAGCAGGGGCTGTTCCTGGGCCTGCCTCCTCTAAGCTCTGGCCCCATGTGGACCAAGCACAGGGACACGGTGCAGGCCACCACACCAGTCACCCCCGTCACACCGACCGGTGACGTCCCCTGGTTCTACGGTGGCTCAGATGTGTTAAACGGCAGCAGTGGCGGCGCTGGGAGTGGCAAGACCAACGGAGGGGACTTTGGGAGCAGCTCGGCGTACACCGCGCTAGGCTGCAGCAGCCTGCCGAACGGCAGTGATCTGTCCTCCACGACCTCGTCGGCTACATCCACGTCGTCATCCTCCGCTGCTGCATGTCTTCGGGAGAAGCCCGGCGAGCCGCGAGAAGCTAGGGCCAGCTGGCACGAAGACGCCTCCTCCTCTGCTGCCCCCGCTGGCTCCTCGGGCGCCTCCGACAAACAGTTCAAGAGGCGGAGCTGCCAGATGGAGTTTGAGGAGAGCATCTCGGAGACGCGCTCCTGCGAGGAGCTGGGCAAGATCGGCAAGCAGTCGAGCTTCTCAGGCAGCATGGAGATCATCGAGGTGTCCTGACAGCCAAGGCTGAGGAGAGCAGAGCCCACGGGGGCCTGAGACAAGGGAGTGGGTGGGGTGTTGGGGTGGTAGGGGGTGGGAGGACACTTGGGAGTTGGATGGACACTGGGGAGGGGAAAGGATTTGTGGGTAATTTATAATGCACAGACTTTGTTTGTTTGTGGGGATTCTTTTTTCGGTTCTGTCTGCTTGTTTCAAAGATCGCTTGAATTGCGACCCTGACTCTTGACAGAACAGAAAGTGAGAACTTTTTAACGGGATATTTCTGCACAGCAAGATAAAAAGCTGCACGGAAAAAGGATGCCTGACGTCTGATGTGACACACAAACTCTGTCTCTGAGGGTGATGAAGCCCTGGTTGGCCATGGACCTTTCTTGGTTCCACTTCCTGCCATGCGTATGTGTTTATCGAGACTATCGAGTCGGGTGTCTCTCTGCAAAGCATTGGCCAGATAGTGCCACCCTCATTTCCCCCCTTTTCAGAACTATTGGACTTTGGTGCAAAAGCTGCAGTGTGGTGAAGACATACTGCTGTGGTCCTATGACTGTGACTCCAGACATTCAGTGTGTACAGATGAAGGACATTTGTTCTGTGTGTGTGTGAGCGGTTGTGTGTGTGTGTGTGTGTGTGTGTGTGTGTGTGTATGTGTGTGTGTGATTCAGAAACAGTCCACCCCGCCAACCAAAAGCAGATGCGAGTTCAGTAGATATAATGTCAGGCCTTTTTACGAAAGGAATGCATTAATGGCCTGATTTTTTTTGTCTCCCGTGATGCAACCCTGACTCATGTGTTCCCCCCCAGTATTAGCATTTACCTAGCTAGCTGTGGTTTCATAAGGGGTTTGAGGGGTGGGTTACAGGGGTGGGGGTCCCCCTTGTGGTTGGTTAGCAGCACGACACCTCCTCCCTGATGTTCCTGATGTCATCTGCCCCTCTAGCACTGAGCATGCCAAACAGCTGCTGGTCCCCTATCAACAGACACTATATATCTTCTATATATGAATAGCTATTTTAATGGACTGTAACGTTTCACCCAGGTTAAATACTTTTTAATTTATTCTATTTGTTCATTCTGGTAATGAGAAATAATATAATGATTGTGTAAGGTTTTTTTTTTTTGTTTGTTTGTGTTGATCTCAATTTTTCTTTCTTTTCTTTTTTGCTGGATGGTATTTATAAAACACAAGACACACAGACATACATAACTTCAAGCAATAGTGCTATGCTTATTCTCCATTTCTCTGACGCCCCTTTTTATGTATTCTATGGCTGTAAGGGAGTGAGCGCTTTTGGCTGGGGTTCTTCTGACGCGCAAATGCACTTTCAGTTTCTCAAAGGACGTTCGTCATCTGTCCTTCCAAAGGGTACCATGATGTTCAGAGACAGTTATTACATGCCAAATGGTCCTAGCCAACTAAGGGACCATGGATATAGATGAGTGATCCTCCACACCTTTCTGCATGGGTCATTATCGTTATGAAGACTGTTGTTCCTGAAAGAACAGACCCCATGAACTGATGGTAATCTGCAGTCAGTTTGAACTGTCAGTGTTTTTCTTTTGTCATTTTCTTTTCTTTTTTTTAAATGTTGTCCCATTGTTTGGAGGACATTTGAGTACTGAAAAGCACAAAGAGAATAACTCAAGAAGAGGGAGAAATGGGACAGGTGCTCTGTACCCCCACCCTTACAACTTCTGCATATTTATACATTTATTTATTGTGCAAAAAGGTTGTTTAAGCATGACTGGGGGAGAGAATGATTGACAGCCAGGCCCTTGACATTAGACTCTTAGATTTATATTTTCTAGATTTCTCCTCAAAAACCTCTCTGAAGCAAAGAACGTCATCCTTTGTTATAACTAGACCTTTACAGGTCGTACATCCAAATAATAATTAATGTAAGCCTGATGCACTGTTCTCACGTTCCTTGGCTGGTGGTAGTAAGATAGGAAGAGCGTCACAAGCGTGAATGCTTAACCTTACCCCTTGACCTCCTGACAGTGTCGTATAGCGGCTGGTCAGAGGCTGCACCTGCTCCCAGGGGAGCTGAGTTCTTCACCATGCCCGTAAACAAGCACAGTACTTCAGCACAACCACAGTGTATCTCTCTCTCTCTCCCAATTGATTTCCAAAGGATTTAATAGACACCAAGTATAGGGCCTGTCAGTGTAAATGTGAATGTTGTTGCTGCCCTTGGGGCAAGAGGGGGTATTTATTTGTGTTCCTTTCTGTTAGCTTTTCTCAATGGCAACCTTTGACCTTTTCACGTCTTTTGTGCTGCTGTGACCCAGATTTCTCCCATTTCTCCCTGCGTGAGACATTACTGAGTCTTTCTTTACTTCTCTGTTTCTAAAGTTGTTATAATTATTTAATACATGTAAAGAAGATGCAGGATGTTGTTATTGCATTATTATTATTATTATTATTATTATTATTATTATTATTATTATTATTATTATTATGTGTAAATAGCAACAACATCTAGAAAAAAGGATGAATTTAGGTATCTTTTTAAGAGAAAATCCTCATACATTAGGCTGCTTGAAGCAAAATACCTCAGGTTTTATTGAAAGGCTCTCTTTCCTCCCCTTGTAACTGTTTTTGTGAAAAAGAAACAAAAATACAATGAGAAAATACCAAGAATCTGCCTCTTGTCTTAATTTTTCCCCCACAAACATAACATTCTTTGTGTGATTCAAGATTTACTGAGTGAATTTAAAGTCACTTTAGCTGTGTTTCTATCTTATTTAGTTTAATTCAGTGTCTAGCTAACATTCTGAACCACTGTCTGATTAAAGTGCAAAAAAGTTAATAAACTTCCATCACCTTGAGCACACAGAGAAACTAGAAAAGCGCTCAGAGAGCGCAGACCGCCGCCAAGACAATGTGGTCACAGATGGTGTTCTGGGTCACCGATCGCCATCAAAATCGAATCAGTTCTTCCTCGTCCCAGTACACACGTTGTCCGAAAATTTCATCCAAATCCATGCAGTACTTTTCGAGTTATGTTGTACACAGACAGACAGACACACAGACACACAGACACACACACACGCCAAGCAAAACATAACCTCCTTGGCGGAGGTAATAACCAACTAACTCCAAGAAATGTAAAATTTGAAAACGGATACAAGATGAAATTCATGAGGACAAAATATTCTTTAGAGATTTTGAGAAAATAAATCAGAATTATTTAGATTAAAGTCATATAGAAAAAGTCAGAATACTTCCAAGATTAATGTCAGATAATCAAAATTGAAATGAAAATTGGACAGATACAATCTTTCAAAAAGCAACCCAAAGCCTTTAACGAGTACCCTGACTTATGCTGTGGTGAAATGCAATATTGAGCAGAGGGATCCTATTAACCGTTGCCAGCCTGGCTATCCTAATGCTCCCCTAGTCATACACCTGTCTCACAGTAAAACTGGCATGATTAGGGCCATTTCAGGGTACTTCGGGGCCCCAAGCAAACAGGACATGGGGGCCCTTCACTCCCCGT
Source organism: Sardinella longiceps (assembly GCA_027497455.2). Classification (NCBI taxonomy): domain Eukaryota; kingdom Metazoa; phylum Chordata; class Actinopteri; order Clupeiformes; family Clupeidae; genus Sardinella; species Sardinella longiceps. Next base: position 33,893,409 of record JAODXP020000017.1, on the reverse strand, counting down.
AAATACTTACATGAACCACATTGTTATCATTTTCAAACATCATCAATATAATTATTTGTATTGTACAGTTGTCTAACTCCAGTTTAAAGTCATTTTTTTGTTGCAAAAATACCACCAACCAATGATTACAGTCAATCTTGGGGGCCCCTTTCAGCCTGGGGCCCCAGGCAATTGCCTGGTTTGCCTGCCTTGTTGCGACGGCCCTGGGCATGATTCTGCAAAGACCTTCAGGCTTTGGGGGGATAAGGGTAGGGTATATTTAGGGCTCTGGATAGGCAATAAGAATGACAGGACGATATTCAACAATTCATTCAGAACCTGGAGCACTTCCGATGACCATTCACTTGAAAGAACTTGAACTAAAATTATTAATCAGGAAAGTGAGGGAAAAAGTATATAGTCATAAAATATGAAATGAGAAATTTGTAGCCTATGGAGAATAAGGTACCTTTACCATAGGTGCATGTGCAATGAAAAAAAGGCCTTCACTAATCAGCTTGCTGAGAAAGAAACAGCTGGAGTAGCTAATCTTTAATTGTGCAGACCAAGGCCAGTCAATATGAGATTAGCCCTGACAAGGTAAGAACTTGTAAGCCTCAAACATTATATAACACTTGGATAGCCTCTCTAAAACCCTAAAGCTAAACTGTAAAGGGAGAAATGCTTGTGTTATAACTTTTTATGTTATGTTTTTTTGTAAATTATTTGTGTGGTGGTCTATGAAATGCTCCCTCTTCATAGTCTGCCATCTAAGGGAAAGTACAGAAAGGTTTATGGTCCAACCGTTCTATATGTCTGGGTCCAACACTGTATCAGATGACAGCACAACACAAAAAAGCCAAATATGCTAAAATGGTGAACTTGACAGAGTTTATCTGGACCCTGGTCTGTGAGGCACAAACCTACTCACATGTTGCTATAGAACACCAATGCACAAAACAGCTTTAACTGATCCACACCCAGTGAGTGTGAGTACCAGCAGCCACACATACATGCACTTCCAGATCACAGGGATGCCAAAGAAAGAATGAAAGACAGGAAGAAAGAGAAGAGAGACTAAATGGAATTTGGTTTTGTGGGAAAGTAAAAGAGTCCCTTGACTGTCACAATGGAATTTTTTCCCCACTGTCTGAGCGAGGGGTTGGTTTCGTCTCTGGGCCTCCGGTGGTCTCTTCCCAAACGTGAGTGGCTTTCGTCACCCTTTGTCCGGCTAATCCCAGCGATTCAGTTTCCCCTCCAGCTCCGAATTTGAGCATGACAACAATGACACAGGTATACATGGCAATACACAAGAAATATTTAATACCTCCTCTTAATTTTTGATCACTTTTGAGGAGTACCCTACTCACTAGTTTTGTACATGTGTGTTGTGTGTACAGTTGAAAGATTAATCCATGTTGTACCTGTACCTGTACCTTTACAGAACCCATAGTTTTTGGACATTGCATGGCACCTTAAAAGTATTTGCTTGAAATTCTATTTGTCTTTTTTTTTATCATAGGCTCCCTCAGCGGATTTTAATTGAGAATAAAATCTGAAATCTGTCTCTCTCTAGTGACACTTAGGGTTTCACCAAGTGTTACTTCACCAGAAGTAATATACATGCCTCACCAAACTTTTACATTACCACTGCATATCACACGTTCATGTGAAGTGGTCTAATGCCCCTTAGCATGCTGCTGTATTGTCATCCTATTGCTGTTCTGGAAAAGGCTAACAAAACAGATCATAACTACCAAAGGAGTTTACAGAAATGGTGATCCATATGTATGGGTGTTTGCAGAAGCAATCACGTTAACGCATTGAACTCTATATGAAGGGTCTTTGAAGAGAACTTGGAAGATTAACAGCAATATATATTAGAAAGCTGAACTGTGGTCTCCATATGTCAATGATATTGTTGATTATATTGTACATTAAAAAAATTCTAATTTAACTCATTACAACTGCTTTCTGGGTTGCTTTATGCTGACAAATAATGAAAGTCATATATTGCACAGATGACTTCAGAATACTATACAGAACATGCCCTCACTTGTCAAGTGAAACACTGCCATCTAGTGTCTCTATTTCTAAATTCAAGTATATCCTTATTATATTCTCTGCACCGCTGATATATGGACACTTTGCAGGCCTTGTCCAAACTAGACTGCCTGTGTCTTAACACATTCACCTGGAAATTAAATAGGAATATAAGTAGCTGTTATGGATGCATGCATATGCATGTGTCCAACACTGACATGCAAGCTGCATATGTGTACAGTATAGAATGTTGTACTATTATTATTAACTAGGAAAATAAAAATAAAATAAATCAACTAATGTACAAATTGTGTTTATCATGTTTCATAATGTTTCATCATCATATCAAACAAAAAAAACTCCCAGAGTGTCCAAGTGTAACATATGTTTTACAAGTTGTAATGCTGAATGTGTGAACTTTTTCTCCACATCAGGCATACTCCTGGTTTGAAAAAAGTCAATCTGAAATGGCCTAAAGAGAGACAATGGGAATCTGATTCCTGCCTTGCCAAGGTCAAAACTAGGAGCCTGGGACCGTGAGGGAGCACTCCACTTGTCCTGTCTGGCATCTCTATTGATCACAATCTTGAAGGCAGCAGCCAGGTGATAGCTTTGAGGAAATGACCTTGTCTGCCCCACATCACTACAGGATCCTGCTTATCAACAGGCTGTGGCTCCAGCTACACCTTCCAGGGCTATTTCCAGATAGTTGAGCTTCTCCTTTGACCTTCTATAGTCATTAGCCTCAATGTTACATATGGCAACTTAAAACATGTTGGGCCTGTTGCCTGTCAGGATAATATCAGGATTACATTTCAGTCTATTTAATAGCTAATTAATCTGGTCATGTTCACATTACCTTTTGAAATAGGTCTAAATTGCTTTGAAAAAAAGCAATAAGTGTAACTGGTGGTGGACTTCTGCGTTGCGTTTAATGACGCAAGCGTTTGTTACACTGAGGCATTATATCTGTAAACGCATAAATGAAAACAAGAACGTTGGTCCTCCTCGTAACCACTCCTCAAAATCCTCTATCCATAAGGATATCAAAACAGGAAGAAAGAAGAGGGGCTAGAGACAGGTAAAGCAAGGGGGAGAGGAGGAGGACTGGAGGAGCTACTAAGACCCTCATAGCATCGTATAGGAAAAACTCTACTTCACACTAGATATATTGTGCAATTATTCATTTAATAAACATACAAAGGGTGATATTCCAACCTGCTTCATGAGCATAGGTGTATATAGGTGATAAAAATGACATTGTGGATAATGGAATACAAATAAGTTTAATGTTGATTTATCAATCCTAGTTCCAAGGGGCCTGAAAAGGAACACGTCTTGGAAAATGGGACAGATGCAGCTCCTATATAATTACTCATTAGGTAGTAGTTGCTCCATTAAGAAGGCTTCTGTGTCCATCAGAGCATTAAAGAGCATGTCTTTGCCCTTTGGGGTTCGGATGCTACTTTGGTTTAATAGACTCCTCATCTGCTTCTGACTGGTGTTTTGAGAGCGCACATCAGCACAGGCCTCCCTGCTGAGTACACCCCATTGCAACAGGCGGTCCAGAATAGGATCCACCATACTCACATTCTCAATCAGAGCAATACAGTGTATGTCTATGAAGTGCTTGTCAGTCTGAAGTTCTCTTTTGTTGGCTAGTTTACTGACGTCCTTCGCCAGATCTTTGACTCTGTCCGCGGGCTGTGTACTGTTCTCCTCACGTTGTCTATCTCTTCTCTCCTCGCTGAGTCTGCCCTTGATGCCCTTACTGCTCTCCTCTGTATGTTTTGTGTTTCTCCTTTGTGTCTCCTTTGGCTGTTCTCTGACTTTCTTTTGAAGGGCTAAAGCCAGAGACTGGACAGATTCCTCCATTTTCTTCCTCTCTTCAGCAGTGATCTCATCTCCTCTTTCATCTAAATGATCTAATATATAAGATAATGCAGGCTGTAATGAAGCACGCTGTACCAACAGCCCCAGTCTTCCCTCCTTCTTGCATTCTCCACTGATGACTTGACATGTGTACACTCCTATATTTCCCTCTATGCTCTTCTTCAGTGTGAGAGACACATCTCCTCGTTGCAGCTTCTCAGGGTCAACACTCATTCTCTCATAACCTCTCCTCGCCATCGCATGACCATCTTTAAACAAGTAGATACAAAGTGTTCCAGTAAACCACCTGATCTCCATTGCTTCCGCACTGGTTTCAGGAGAGAGTTGACAGGACAATATAACATCATCATCCTCCCAACACTTCACTAAACAACCAGGGGTGACCAGTTCAAAATTTCTATTTGTGGCTCCTGCCATTAAGCTATGTCTTCCTCTCGAAGGCTAGTATAACCAACACCACAGCAAACAGACTGTTGTCTGGACAGGAAAGTAGGCTTACTGCCTACTGATTTACGGAGATAATTTTCTTCATCAGAAGAAAACTGGAAGTCCCTCGGTTGAAATGGAAGAGTTTCACTTTCAAATTCAGGCTGCCATGCGAGCATAGGCAATTGGCAAATAGACTTATCTCACTTGCAGATCGAATAACTGTTAACGACCATTGAAAAAATGCTATTTTGTAGGCCTACATTTGCTTTGTTGCCTACAAATTAGGCATACATCGGCACAATCGTTAGCCTACGAAACTTTGACGAGAGTTGCGCGCAGACAATCCATGTTGAAGTAGCGGAAAAAGGTGCCGCCCTGCGGTAGCACAAACAGCCGATCATACTGAGGCTCGGGCATGATGGGAATTTTCCCAAATGGTATGCCTAAAAATTGACATTAAGTGTTGGGCTAATGTGTTTTGCCTTTCAAGTGTGGGAAAACATGGACGTCATGGTTTAACCTAAATATAGCCTATAGGCTTACCCAAATAAACTGATTATGTTTTAAAAAAAATGTCTGAAGGTCATCTGCTATCATTTTGACCAAACAACACGTAGGCCTATGCTATAGGCATGTACTCTTCCATAGCCTTTTGCACTATGTCTGATAATTCGAGCTGGCTAGTTTAACTATAAGTGTTCTTGACAAATCCTCAACTGAACAAGTCTGTTGGCAAATTTTCAAATCTTGTTGCCAATATTGACGTCCAGGTGCTCTAACTAGGAATAGGCCTACTTTCCCCCATTATTTTTATATGCCATAAGTGGACTTCTTGCTCCTTCTGTGACCTGCCTAGGCAAGTAAAATAAAAATGATGCCATAAATTACATCACAAGCGGTCGACGATAAACTACATATCCCAGCAATCCTACGCAATGAGCCGGGAGTGGGCCGGAACACAACCACGGAAGCGAAGGTGGGGGTCGATGTTGTGTTTACTTCCGGATTCCCTACATGAAGCAGTAGAGTAGACCGTAATTGCATCGGTAGGGGCTCAAGAGTCAACGCTAGGGCCCATGACAGATTACGGACTAGCGGCATCCGAAGAGACACGTCCAGCCCTGGTACTTGTAGAGACTCGGCCCACCGGCAAGCTGTCGCGACAGCTCGATCATCTAGCTGCATTTCTTTGCTTGCTTGTATCCGTTGCCGTATCCACAACCGTCTTTCATCTCA
>JAODXP020000017.1:33832829-33882829 GCA_027497455.2 Sardinella longiceps | reverse complement strand
TTATCAGTTTTTCTTTTCATGGGGTGTTTTTCTTTAGCCTACTGTCACTTGTTGTTCTTAGCAGCGCAGCATGTAAATACACCCTAGACTGTAGTTGGCCACTACCCCTGAGTCTGCCTTGCCCAGCTGGCCTTTATGTAGCCAAATTTTCTCCTCATTGACGGTAAGACAATTTACTCGATTCCCCAGTTAATGGGAGCCAGTCGCCAGCAGGGAGACCATTATTTGTGCTCAACATTTATTCTGACAGGCTGGGTTCATGTAGGGTAAAGAGTTCTATACACCCCACAACCTGCTCTTAGCCAAAACTCTATCTCAGCACCCCCCCACCCCCCATTCCCCATTCCCACTCAGTGACTTCCCTGCAGTAGTTGCTCTTTCCCCTGTTCCTCAGCATTGTGCACTGACTTTGTTTTTCTTGGCTACTCCTCAGCTTGGCTGTGGGGACTCCTTCATGGAGTCCACAAGCACTGCACTGCCCAATAGAGGTCTGGAAATGCCAATGACATGGAAAAAAAAATCTGTATTTGAATTGGAATGGTTAAAAAAGGCTTTCTAATGATCAGCGGCAATGCTGGTTTACAACAATTTTCAGATGATGCAATGAAGCGTTTTTTTTTTTTCCTTTAGGTGACCCTCGCAGGTGTGTTATTTGTTTTCTTGCATGGGTCAGATCTCAGTGCTACACCCCCGGGGCCAAGAGCTGCAGTTTCTGAGTTTTTGTCGTCCTCTGCCAATGTCATGTGCGTCAGCATCCGTGGTGTTCAGTTCTCCTACACCATTTCTGTATTGTGCCCATTCACAGCTGCTGCCCCCCCTCCTCCCACCCTTTCTCTCTCTCTCTCTGTCTCTCTCTTTCTCTCTCTCTCTCTTGCCAATGGCGGCCTGGCCATGCCAAAGCCTGTGCTCCACGTTAACTGCCGATTTTGAGCTCCAGTGGGTGAGAACAAGCCCCTCAGTTGCTGAGTGCTTAACGTTAACTGCCTTTTCAGGGAAAGAGAAAGAGAGAGAGAGAGAGGACATGTTGGTGTGGTTTAACAGTCCCAAGCTGAATGAGATTGTAGCATGGGAAGAGGCTCGTTCCTCTCAAGCGTGTGGAATCCTGAAGGCGGGAAAGCTAAGCAGTTTGTGGTGTTGTTGTGCCAACTTTTGACTGCCGGGCCATCTTCAGCTGTAATCGCGGGAAGACAGCTTTCCCAGAGAAGTGCCATCCTCCAAGACAGAGACTTAGAGAGAATGAAACCCCTAGTAGCCTGTCTTTTGTGACCAGCAAAGGATCAGAATCCCCCCCCCCCAAAAAAAAAAGTGCAGGCAACTGGAAGATAATGTGAAGGTCACTTCTGTTCTCCAGTATTATTATTATTTGTTGTTGTTGTTGTTGTTGTTGTTCCATGCAGGGGTCTGTTTCCCAAAAGCATAGTTGCTAACTAAGTTAGCAACTTCATTGGCTGCTATGCCACATCCCATTGGCAACTAACTAAGTTGCTAACTGGTTAGCACCAAGCTTTTGGGAAACGGTTGCCATAATTCTCATTTCTTCCTCGTCCACTTCATCTAAGTTAACCCTCTAAAAATTCTCAAAATTCTCTCTCTTGTCCTGGAGTTCTCCCACTTGGGTGACACACACTGTGCACTGCCAGGGGGGGTTGGAGAAGTTGCATCCATTTGTTTGTTGGGCTTGAAATTTCCTGCGAGGATACCGGATGTCTGCCTGCAGCGACTGAAAATCAGCGGCGCAGAGATGATCGTGGCTGACAGTCTCAAACGCCGGTCGTGCAACTCCAGTAACTCCAACAGGGGCTTTTATTTTTGGCTGAGACGGAGGACAGCGTCAAACATGACACAGTCCACATGAAGAGGCCTCGGAGCAGCTGAGAGAAATGTCACACTGATGACAGGATGGAAGGAAATGAGAGGGAGAGAGAGAAAGAGAGAGAGAAAGACATGATGAAATAGAAGAGGAAGGGCAAGACTGGCCTGTTGTCCCTTTGCACAGAGTCACAGATGCGCCGAATATGGGATTTTCTCTAGGCAGGGTGTGGCATCCAGGTCTGCAGCCTAATTGGATTACTGAGGCTTACATCACTCAGATCCGAGGCCTTTCACTTCTCAGCTGGACGGATGCCCGGCTGAGTAGATATAGTAAGTAGCCTGGCGTAGGACTGATCATAACTGACCAAAGCCTGGCTGTGTTATGAGTAGCCTGGTGGAGTAGTAGTCAAGTCAAGTCAAGTCACATTTATTTGTATAGCACGTTTCATACAACATAGTTGCTCCAAAGTGCTCATGATCAGTACTGATCTCATTTCTTCCTCGTCCACTTCATCTCCAGCACTTTATGCACTTATGCACTTTATGCTTATCAGATGATTTATTATTATCATGACATGCTTTTATCATATGGGGGATATTGCAATATATGCAGTGGATGACAGTGGATAAATTGTGCGCATGTGTGTGTGGCTGTGTGTATTAACAAGTGTGTAATTTGCATGAATGAGTTGTGAGATGGACTTTTTTTTTTATAGTGTATATGTGTTGATGCACTTTATTAGAGTGGCCCTATGAATCTCATTGTATTCAATGCAATGACAATAAAGGCATTCATTCATTCATTCTAAGATAACCCTCCAAAAAATCTCAAAATTCTCTCTCTTGTAATACTGATCATGTCTGACCAAAGCTGACCATCATACCTGATGGGACACTTTAATCCACCACTATCCCTTGCTCAGAGTTTTAACATTTGGATGGAACATTTTACTTATCAAAATCTGACGAGATTTAATAATGAATGTCTCTGTGTTTTATGTAAATTTGCTATTTCCAGAAGATTTGTCAAAACACAGGAAGAGCCTCATATTGGGGGACAACAGTGAAAATGCTGTCAGTGATGTTTTAGACTGGGTTTTGGTTTTGGGAATTTGTTTCTTCACTCCAGACATCAAAAATATCCAAGTCCAATAATATCCAGTGTATGGCAGGGGTACTGGCTAAAGCACACAGTGTAAAAGGTCAAAGGACCCCAGAGGCCCTTGTGCTGTCGAGACAGTTTGGCTGGGCGGCAGCAGGAGCTGCAGTGCATTGAGTAGTAGCCTTGTCTTTCCAGCCAATCTACCTCTCAGAGGACGGTGAATCATGAACTTGCCCCATCCTTATTTTTGGTTCTTGATTTGTGAGTGTGAGTGTGAGAGAGAGAGAAAGAGAGGGAGAGAGAGTTTATTAGTTGGAGTGAACTGTAACTTAATTAGGTCCTGGATACAGTATGTTTCTGTCCCCTCTCTCACGTTTGAACGCTAATTCAGTTTTTATAGGTGTTCCATTCCTGTGATCATGACATGTCTGAAGATAAAAAAAAAAACCTTTGTTTAGCCTCGCTCGCATGCCTCCTTCTATATGTGTGTGTGTGTGTGTGTGTGTGTGTGTGTGCATGTTTGTGTGCGTGCCTTCACAGCTTAGCTTAGCAATGCACGATATCTGCCCCCAAAACACTCACAAGAACTCATAACTGAATTACAACATGCACGAAAGACATCTCATTTCATGGCACTCCAAACCCCCTCAAGGGCCCTGCTACAAATGTCTGAATTAGACACGATTGCAAGCTGGACCGAATGAAGAGAACAAACTGTTGTCTCTTAACTTTCCCATGTTTGACCGAGTCAGTGGAGCAGAGTCCACAGTGGAGCAAAGGCTGGAGTGCCTTGTTTGTTTGTTTATTTCTTTCTTTTCTGTTTTTTGTTTTTTTCAAGCACATCCTATTAAGCCTGTGTATACTGTGGGCAAGGGTCATGGTAACTCAAGTTCATAGTTATCTGTCGTTCTTTGGCGTGAGTCTAGCCACAGCCGCCTGAGCGCACAATGCACACACAAACACACACAAATGATCAACTCGCAAACAAATCCACCCACACATGTATACAAACAAACACACACATATACACTGTGACCTTGCGCTCATATGGGTTTTAACTCAGTGGCCTTGCTGGGCTGGAGCAAACATGGCGGCCCCTTGTTTGAGCGATCAATGGAACATGTGAGCAGCGCAGTGAGATTAAGGGGAGGCTAATTAAACAAAGCATATTGAGCTCCATATGCCTGCTCTTCCTGCTGACAGCCGGCCCCACACACAGCGCAGCGCAGCACAGCCGACTTACTGACTGACTGACTGACTGACTGATGCACCCACGCAGGGAGTACTCCCTCTCTCTATCCTTCTCTCTCTCTCTCTCTCTCTCTCTCTCTCTCTCTCTCTCTCTCTCTCTCTCTCTCTCTCTCTCTCTCTCTCTCTTTACCACCTCCAACCATTGGTGTCAGTCTACAGTGCAACCACATCTGCTTTAAACAACAGTGTCGTAATAACTATATGTGAAATGGGAAAGGATCCTTTTAATGGTTGAACTTGCTCTCTTGGATACAGTTGGCACGTAGAGTAACACTTTAATTTATTTTACTTCAATTCAAATATTTAGCATTTGGCCACCTGTTGTTGTTTTATCAGTAGCTATTGACAGACTCAAAGTTGTCAATATCAATGAACTCCCAGCTACGAACCAGCAGCTGCATTGCTGTGCCCCATCATATTGAATTGTCACTGAATTGTCAGGTCTTGACTGCACAGAAGAGGTGTAGTGTGATTTTCCAGGAGAGACACTCAAATAGCCTCTCTGCACAGTAGATTCATGTTGATGGAGGCCTGTGTTCCGCGTGGAGTTGGGACGCAGATGGTGTGTGTTCACTAGAGGATGGAGCGTCGAGGAGTCTGGCTGCCTAACGAGGGAGTGTGTACTGTGTAGAGTCAGTGGTAGAAAGGTCTCAGGGTGACGGGGTGATGGGGTGAGGAGGCATGGGGGCGAGGGCTCCCAGCTGCCCTGTGCCCTCTTGTACTCCTCCATAGGCCTGGCCCGGCTCCAGCAGAGGAAGGGCATTAACCGTGAGCTTGAGCATGAGCCTGGAGCCGGAGCCATCCGGAAAAGAGTGAGTTATCTGAAGGGCGTCCGAGGACACTTCCTGCAAACTCATGATCATGGAGCCACTCGTCAGGCCTACTAGTCTGGGCTAAAGAGGGGAAAAAAAGAACAACTTGTTTTTATTAGGTTTGGAAAATGTGGTAACTTGAGATTAAGTTGACTGTGGCATAATTCAAATAGGTTAAAACAAGGTCTTTTTTGTCTTTGTAAAATACAGGAAATAAAGCTCTTAATCCATACCACTTAATGGAATCTTTCCTTGTGTAGTGGTCCATAATGGTAGTTGGTTTGTGTGTTTTTGATGTGTGCCTGTGTGTTTGTGTGTGTTTGCTTCTGTATGAGCTACGCAGACCCCACTTGACACAAGTCTTTTGTGCTACGCTGTAGAAATTGTGCTAATATGGGATTAGTCCTTTAAATCAGCAAACAGGCTTAAAGACCATCACCATGAGTGTTGATGAGCGGACATGATAAACAGAAGCTTCTCCATCCACCCAAAAGCTAATGTGGGTGATAGTGTGAAGGTTGGGCCTTTTTTTTTTTTTTTTTTTTACAGATATTTTTTTGGGGCTTTTTGCCTTTGATTCGATAGGACAGTAGACAGTGGGACAGGAAATGAGTGGAAGAGAGAGAAGTTTAGGGATTGGGAAATGACCTTGGGTCGGACTCGAACCCGGGTCCCTGGATTTGTGGAATGGCGCACCAGCCCACTGAGCCACGGTGCCCACCTTGAGCTGCTTGTTGGACTGTAGCTGGGATTCTCTGAAGTCTCGATGACCTTTGACCTCAAGCTCAGAGAGAGAGAGAGAGAGAGAGAGAGAGAGAGAGAGAGAGAGAGAGAGAGAGAGAGAGATAGTATATCAGTGAGAGAGAGAGTATATCAGTGTGTGTGTGTGTGCGCACACACACACACTGATATACCCACATACACACATGCACTTACATACAATACATAATACGTATTTCCAAGCTACAGTATGTTCGTTCATGAAAAAAGTTTCCTGTATGAATACCGCTATAGACTTTGTGTATGTTTTATACAATTTTTACATTCTAATTACTTGTCCGTCTTGTACGTCTTGCTTACCTACATGTTTTGTATGTAACATTGCTTTGGCAATACAAGTGTCTAAATATTTGTCATGCCAATAAAGCACTTTTTGAATTTGAATTTGAATTTGAATTTGAGAGAGAGAGAGGAAATGTTTGTGTGTACATGTGTCTGTGTGTGGAACACATGTTATATAGTATAGTATGGGCAGGGATAGGATTGTGTTTGTCCTTGTTAAAATGGGCACTAAAACAGCATATCTCTCTATTGCTATCTTTTACTATGAGAGACTATGATTTTTTTCCCTAGTTCCCTAGGACTCTCTTTTCTGTCTTTTTCTTGCTCTCTGTCTTTAATGCACACACACAGCTCCGCAAACTGAAACACACACCCGTGATCTCCCCCCACTTGTCTGTCTCGCTCTCCCTGTGTCAGGAAAAGGGGGATGTTGTGAAGGAAGAGAGGAACTGACATGCTGTACTTCCTCCCATTCAAGATATGAGAATCATGGCTGCTGATCTCACCCCTAACACAGCATGCTCTCCTGACCATGCATGAGCCAGCTGAGGGGAAACACACACACACACACACACACACACACACACACACACACACACACACACACACGGTACACTTCCCTAATTTATCATCTCTCTCTCTCACACACACACACACACACACACACACACACACACACACACACACACACACACACACACACACACACACACACACACTTTATAACAGGTTTTATCCATCCACTGCCTCCTTGGTTGTCATGTGTTTGATGTCATCTTTAGCTCAGGGAAAAATGGGCTAGTTTGGGTGTTGTCAGGGCAAGCATTAGAAGAGTAGTTCTCACTTAGAGGCAGTTTTGAGCATCTGACCGCATGCTGTGTAGACCTCTCTTTGCACTCCACTAACCATGCCACCGCTCGTGAATGATTTACGACTGGTTGTGACCTGGACACTTGACTTTCTGCTGGTCTGGCTGGAGTTTTGAAGCGTAAAGTAATCAACCATCCACACCACCCTCCCCCCCCACCCCACCACCACCCCCCCCCACACACACACACACACACACACTCACTCACTCCACACACACCCCTCCCCATCCCCGTCAGCCTGCCCGTGACACCAGTTCTTCCACACACTTCACGTTCTCAACCTGAGGACCTCATTGCAGCCGACCCAGCACAAGTGCAATGAGGTCACTACTGCCGGGGTGTGGTCTTGTGTCATTTGATTAAACAGATTTGCTTTTGATGTGGGGTGTGTATGGGTGCTGGAGAGAAATGGACATGCACACACACACGCACACACAGACACAGACCCATAAAATCAAAGTGTATATGACAGACATAATGTAAATGTGCATAGGCAGCACTTAAGCATATAAGCTATCCAGGCTCTATAACAGACAGGATATTTATAGAGCATGGAAATACTATGGCTGCCCCAGCAGCATTTTTCATAACCCCTGGCTGATTACTGGGCTAATTATGGATGGCTCCAGTGCAGCTTTTAGCTGAAATCGATAGTGTCCAACACACTGCACTAATGAATTCTTGATAGTTGTTGCGTGCCCAGTCTAAATTAAATTCACAATTTTACAGCTCCATTAAACGGTAGCGTAATGAAAAAGCATCCGTAAAAGAAAAAGGTCTAATTGTTTTATGGGGGATGTAGCATTTCACTTGCATCACTGTAAAACATCACCACTGATAAATCAATGCAAAAGTGCAGCCTAGAGGATCGGAGTGGAAGTGGAAGCGCTTTTGGTTTATGAAGAGTTTAGGACAGCAAAAAAAGTTTAGGCTTAAGACCTGACACACAGACACACACACAGACACACACACACACACACACACACACACACACACACACACACACAATCGCTGGATCATTATTTTCTAAACATACACCTTTCTCTATTTTCAGCTGATTTAGCCAGTCAGTAAATTAATGATAGATGTTCAGTTGAAATGAATACAACTTGGCACCACATGGGCATTGGGCACATGCTTTGAAGGGAGACACATTTAATTTATCATTTCATAGTCTGAAAGAAAAATACACATTTTGAATAAGATTAGATCAGATATTAGACGTGTTTGAATTTTATGTATTATTAAAGGAATCCATGTATACAAGACATTTCTACATAGTGTCTTCAAAGTAATTGTGATGGATGGTGAACTAATGTAATAGAGAGAATAGTGCCTCACTCACACCTGTAGCGAACCAAATGTAATGAAAACCAGCCTGGCAACTTACAGTAACCGTCACTGGCCAGACATACTAAGTCACGCAATAGGCTTTGTTTGAAATTGTGTTTACTTCTTGTTTAACTTGTCAGTCAGCTGTGTCTCTCAGAAGATTATCATAGGCTTTGGCTTGTTAACAGATTCACATGTGCTGGCATGCATGTCCCATCGCAGGTGTAAAATAACGAAACTTAGTGAATGAGGAGGTGCTCCTCATACTGTTTGTAAAGCACCGCTAGGCAAATGTACTTTGGCACTCGACAAATGAAATTGAATTGAATTTAATTGAATGCAGGGTGAGCTAAGCAGCAGCAAAAAGAAAAGAAAGAAAAAGAAAAAAAAAACTTTATTGCGTTCTCTTAATATTGGTTACATAACAGGGAAAGGTATGTTATCTTCTTCTGTCTAATCCCTCAATCTTACTGATAGGAATCAACAAACAAAAATATGTGTCCAAGTCAAGTCTTAGCCCTGATGTCGAGGTCTTCACTGGGCCAGAAAAAATAATCACCATCAGCACGATTGTCTCCTATATAAAGTCAACCTTGAGCTGATTTTTTTTCTGTTCCCTGGTCCATGTTGTTTGAGGGGTCGGGCTTGCTTTCAGTACGCTGGTGGAGGCCTGTTTGCCTGTTCAGCTGAACGGCAGTTGAAAGGGCACCCTATTGACCGTGCTTATTAGCACGCAGGCTGTACTCGCCTGTCTCCTCTGGGGGCCCAAGGACTCTGTAGAGTCGCTGAGCGTGAAATCTCATCTTGTCTGGGTTGCGTAAGAAAAACTCACAGGGTCCCACAGCAATGCACTGGGTGTCCTGTGAGCTAGTAAGCGCTATTTGATCAGTGTTGCTTTCAAATCCATGTTGACTTGGTGTTGTCTTTGGCCCTCTCTGAATTTATATGCACAAGTACATAAGTACCCCGTGTAATAGTGCATATTGGAATGCCTGCTTTGACCACTGGGTGGCAGCAGAGTGTTAATGTTCTTCACAGCTGCAGCTCAGCAGTCTCAGTGCCAGTCTCCCCCTTTTGGCCCTGCACTTGGCTTTACATTTTACCTTTTATAGGCAACTGAGTGCAGGATTTATGGGCATATTTATGTGCACCCAAGTTCTGGTTTACATGTCTATTTTTCATCCCAAACAAGGTCTCCACTCCTGCCTTGCCTTGCGCCTGGTTCTCACGCCCTGGAGATCCCTTGCTCATGTCAGATTTTAGACTTGGCTCTCCGTGGCTTCGCTTAAGCACAGTAACCACAGCCATTATTCACTTAGCCACACCAGAGGACCCTCCCTGGAACCGCTCCTAAAGCAACAATTCTACCCTCAGTATTATGTCTCCGTTTTTAGTTTTGATGTATTTTTTTTTTGTGGATGGTGTGTACAGTAAGTGTGTGTGTGTGTGTGTGTGTGTGTGTGTGTGTGTGTGTGTGTGTGTGTGTGTGTGTGTGTGTGTGTGGTTTTATAGTAGCCATATATTTATATTTATATGTTTGTAGCCATATATTCCTTCTCTTCCTCTTAATGGCTCAGTGTATGTCTGTTGTTTTCCTAACTGATTCAGCTCATGCAATGGAATGACAGAAGACAGCACTGTGCAGTAAAATTCATTACTTCAGCTATGTATGAATATGATGATATATTACAGAATATGTCAACTTAATCCATTAATTGCTGTGTGTGGGGAAACAGTTGCTGTTTCAAATGGTTCAGTTGGACATGAAAGTGCTTTGTCTGTTAGCCACAGCGAAAAACTCTACTTCACGAAACTATACCGTTAAGAGCATCAAGCACTTCTCACATCAGCTGTCACCTTGTCTTAAGAGGAGGGGGAGGGGGCAGATAAATGAGGAATGTTCCACTGATGGTTGGGGTAATGGTGATGGTATCAGGGATGGTGTGAGTTGCCAACACCCTATAGCTCTCTGTAAGGCTGTTGATGTACCTGCTGGAGTCTGTTTCAGCAGAACCACTCTTGCTCTCACAGTCAGGAGGTTTGGCAGCTGACATGACCTCAAGGCAGCCAGGCCCCTGTAGACGCAAACCTCCATAGAAAGAGACTACACCACTTCAAAACACATCAGACCCTGAGAAAGCATGGAAATAATTGGCAACACTTTCTCAGAAAAAAATATTCTAAGCCTTTTGGTGCGCAGAACAAAGGATGTGTTTATAATGTAGCCAAATTAAGGTCTGCTGATCTGTCATAAATTCAGCAACAGTTTAGGCCAGTGACCAGCTCCCAATTACATTCATCCACAAGAGATGACATTGAGTTCTGGAGTTAGGAAAAGGTAGTAGGCTATTAAGTGTTCTCCTAGTTGTCACCAGTACCGTTTTGACCCCATATAGATTTAGCAAACAAACCAGGCGTGCCTTACTCGAGGAAGCAGGTATGTCATTTGTGTGGTATTCTGCATTGTTTGTGCGAGAGGAGTCATGATGACAGACATTGTTCACCTGGTGTTGCCCTATCTTCATCATACATCATCATCATCATCATCACAGGCTCAAATCGAATCTTGACAGTAAAGCAGGTCTGCTGCGATTCACTGTGCTTAGAAAGGAGGGATTCTCACAGTTCCTCATTAGGATTCATGGACATGCTTGCACAGCACACCCTGAGAAGAGACTGAGCGGTGTGTGTGTGTGTGTGTGTGTGTGTGTGTGTGTGTGTGTGTGTGTGTGTGTGTGAGCACGTGCACGTGTCTGTGTTTGTGAAGAGATAGTGAAGGTCCATAAATGGATGACTGTCCTTAAAGGCCCCCGTTCTCTTTCTCTCGCCTCCCACCTTGTATGCGTATTACATAACTCTGCAGTTTGCAGTCTAGGGAGATGCTGTGGAGCTATAAATTAGCGTAGAGTCAGAGCCTGTGAAGCCAGCCAAATGATTATTCATCATTAGCTTTAACTTTGACGTGCACCACTGCCTAGAGGTCTGGGGGACCATATGCAGGCCAGATGTTCCAGTACACAAGACATCATTCCTTAGGTCGGGTTTAGTTGTCTGTTGTGACTACGACATTAAATGTGTTGCATTGGTTAACATTACTTTACGTGCATTTTTGACAGCTTGTTGGTCTGTGAAAAGTAGGCTAATATACAGGCCTAAGTAAACACTCACACACGTTTTGGGGCAGGCTATGGATATGACTTGCATTATAGCTATGATAACTCTCCTTGGATAATAGGCATTAAGTTTTTTTTTTTTTTTTTACTACACACTGTACTCGAGGGCATTTAATTTTCATGGCATGGAGTAGTCCAAAAAAATTACTGGACACCATAACTGAACACCTTGTTCACTGCATCACGCCCAATACTCTCATAGCTCTTTGTGATAGAGCCTTCTGAATATGAAGACAAATAAGAAGCTTAGACATGGGGTAATATACTGTAATGATAGTTCAGTTTGTGCCATATGAATTGGAGAGAGGAACGACCAAACTTTGTGTCTCCCACTTTTCTCTCATAGTAGGTAGCCTAAAGTGATTAAGGTGGATGTGTAGACTTTCTTTGGCAATAATTGTGGAAGCATCGACTTGTTGACAAGAATGTCAATTAAGCTTAACGTACTGTATGTAGATTATGTCATGTGATTGGCAGTGTTGGATATAGGCTACGACTTCTCCTAGCAAATAATACAGTTATTTACGTGAGTTTAAAAAACACGGGGGACCAGTCTCACGACTCACTATAATTTAAACCCAACCCCACGGAAGCAGGAATACCGGGGGGCGGCGGTCTTCTACCAATAGGCTACTAAGCAAAGGAGAGACATACGGCACAAAGCGCTCGCCTCTCCTTTGTCTTTAGTTTGCAAAAGACAAAAAACAGGGTATAGCTTTATTACGACCACATCTCAAAAATACTGGATATCCTGATCAAATTCCTGTCTCGCAGAATGAGATTTAAAAGAAACGGCTCCTACACTTTGAATAGGTAAGCGGCTTCTAAATATTGACAAATGTGCTCCGTCTTTGACCGCGCTGGTGCAGCGCAGCAGTTGGAAACGATTGAACTTTTCGTCTTTGAACATTTACCGAGTAGCCTAGTTACTGAAACTCTCGCATCATTGTTGCTTCCGATCGCTCAGATAGTGGCAGAAACATTAACCGGTCGATTAAAAAGTGTCTCGTCTCACTGGCGAAAAGGGTACTAACGTTAGGCTATATTTGGATATAAGAGCCCCGTCTCATGCATAAAGGGTGAGATCATCCTACTCTCCATCCTCACTCGTCGTCAGTTGCACCGTGGCAGGAAGATGCGTCATATTTTAGCAAAAAATAAAGTAACCAATTTGGATGCTGTTGTTTAATGAATTAACGATAGTGACAGTGGTGGGTTGGGTAGGCTATTGCGTTAATCAGTATAACTTTCAGTATGTTGTGTTACGTTTACACTCTCGAACGAGTGTCTCAACTTTATCAGCGCATGTATCAATGTCATGTTTTTCACCGCGGGATCGATAGTCGGCTACCTGGAGTAAAGGTGGAAAAACCTGAATATCTTGACTAATGGGGAAGGGGCGGCGGGGATTGTTTCTTTGTTTTGACTGGTTTTAAGTGGAAACCGAAACGCAGCAGCATCTGCGCTACTGGTTTCAGCGAACAACTTTTGAATGAATGGATCCTGGCGTGCCCATTACATGAGTGAAAGTAGCCTACTCTTCATCCTGTTTCAAATCAATGTCACCAGTCTGGTTTGGCATTGATTCAAGATGTAAACTTGACTCTCTCTCTCTCCTCCTCCCCTTAGATCTAGATGTAAACTAATGACAGCTATCAGTTCTTTCTCTAAATCAGATGCTGACATTGTCAAGCTAAAAATAACTCTGGGGAGGAGGAGCACAGATTGAACGACTACTGTGCTGCTGGGTCATAATCATGGCTGCATTAAATGACAGAAAGAAAGAGAGATGTTGGCCATGTTTTCTATTTTAGGCGCCTTCCTCTTTGGTGCACTGCTGAGTTAATGAGGAGAAATTGAGCTCCGTTCTCCTCTGCCTGACGCTGTACTGGCAGGCTTTACCAAACACAATGGAAAGTTTGATCACCTCATCTGCTGTCCTTCTGCACTGAAGGGAGACATGCAGGAGCCAAATGGCTTACAACATTGCCTCTGATTAGTTAACATTAACAGTGTTAGAATGGGCTCAGTGCTACGTTTATCCTTTCCATGGAGCATTGAGAGATAGGGGTCCAGAAGGGGGAGCGAGAAACTGGCTTATGGCAGCAGTTTAATATCTGGGCAACTGCTCTTGTTCGTTCTGGCAATGGTATCGTGTTGCTGGACAAGAATGGACCAAGTTCCACCTCATTTGTGCAATCTAATAAAGTGGAGCTGTAGTGCGCCAGACAGAACTGTTATTGAATGAGCCCTGTTTCGCCAGCATCGTCCAGTCACGATACTGCTGCAGTGATCCAATCAATATGGCCGGTCGTCATTACTTTATGTTCACTCCGGCAGTACTCTAGGCTCCAGGGCCAGCTTGTTCTCTCTCTGTCGCTTGTCCCTGCGAGACCATTTCAGCAAAAGGAGAGGTGAATGTGTCCCGACTGGTGGAGGTTGTGTGCCGGACTGCAGAGCCTTTATGTAATGGGTGCATTTGAGATTGCTAACCGGCTTGCTTACTGGCTCACTTATAGCAATGCATTGCTGGACTTGACTCAGTGGAACGTTTGCATTGGGCAATAGTTCTTGAAGCTCTAATTCCTTTAATTCCAGAATGCATTGTTTTATACAGCTGCTTTATGTAACCCAAGTCAAATGCTTCTATTGGATTGCTGTGAAACCAGACGGGTGGAGGGGTGTTTGGATGGTAGAAAGGAGCAAGGTATTGGGGTGGTGGTGGGGGTGTGTGTGTGTGTAGAATCGGGGCTTGAGTGAATATAGCTATGATAATGATGAGTGGCCCTGTTCTGTGTATTGGGCGGAAATTGAGCCAGTCACGCCCTGTTTATCTGCTGGGTGTGATAAGAGATTGGTTCAGGTGTGTTGAGCTCAGCACTCTGCTGTTGCGCAACAAAAGCCCCTTGTGCAGTCTGTGAGTGTGTGTGTGTGTGTGTGTGTGTGTGTGTGTGTGTGTGTGTGTGTGTGTTTGCCTGCACAAGCGCATGTGTGTGAAGAAGATGTCTTCTTCTTCTTCACGTGTTGTCTGTTTACAGATGGGCTGATGGTTAGCTCCTTCATCCTCTCATTGCGTCAGCACATTCTGTAGCGGACAGACCTGGCTGTGCATTAATTCCACCTTAAGACGTTCTCTCTCTTTTCACCCTCATTCTTTTCCCACTCTCTTTTACTCAGTTACCATCCCATCTCATTAAATGGTTAACATTCTGTGGTGTGTGTTTGTGTGTGTGTGTGTGTGTGTGTGTGTGTGTGTGTGTGTGTGTGTGTGTGTGTGTGTTGAAATGTTGTAGTCTGCGTAGTGTGCAGAAGCATTGAGAGGCTGGTACTTACAGAGTGGTTGCTGCCTCCGGAAAGGTTAGTTGAGCTGGGGAGAAAAAACAGACTTGGCTGCGGCAGTGGCCAGTCAGCAGTTTGTTTATGGAAGTATATTTGCCAGTCTTGGGTTCCCGCCTCCAGAGGCAGAGCCAGAGTGTTTGTGTGTGTGTGTGTGTGTGTGTGTGTGTGAGAGAGAGAGAGGGATAGGAGGGAGGGAGCAGTCAACAGAAAACGTGAGGCACAGAGAGAGTTGGAAAGGGGAGGGGAAAGAGCAAGAGAAACAGAGAAGCTGAGAGAGCGCAAGCTAACAGGAGGGAGCAATCAAAAGAACGATAGAGCAAAAGAGAGATTCAGAGAAAGAGTGCAAAGAGAGAGAGAGAGAGAGAGAGAGAGTGTTAACAACACCAGAGTGGAGAAGGAGGTACCGTGTGAGATTGAGGGAGGGCTGGTGAGGCGCTAGCGCGGAGGAGGTACCAGGCGCTAACAGGGGAAGCTGAGTTATTGCGCTGCCTCACCTCTGCCCGTGCTGTCTGCAATCAAACTGCCTGTCTGTGTCTGCCTGCCTGGCTTGCTTGTGTGTGCTCTGCCACCGTCAAGGACAACTTTGTCCCTCGGACTCTCTCACTGTGTATATGTGAGCGAGGAGTGTGTGTGTGTGTGTGTGTTTTTGTGTATGTGTGTGTGTGAGACTGTGAGTGCCTGCGTCAGGACAAGGAGCACATCAGACAGATAGAGGGAGGAAGGGAGAAGGAGAGGGAGGGAGGGAGAGAGAGAGCGAGCCTGACTTGACTGCAAAGACAAGTAATGCTGTAACGGTGCTCCGTGACAGCGACTGGGCGCTCTCCTCTCCTGTTCTAACCCCCCTCCTCCGGCGCTATAGCGGATCAGCCCGCGCGGATATCAGGAGTGTGGGGAGCGGGCAGCGCGACAGCCCCTGCGCTCCCCTCACCACCAGCTGAATGGGGGTACTGGTCTGCTGCGACTGCTTCTTCTATAGGTAGGACATTCACTCACGTTTTTTTTTTTTTCTTGCTTGCTTTGGCACAATGTGCTTAGGAAGCTTACAGCCTCCGCCTTTGTTTACCCTATCCATAAGTGTAGCCTTAACTGTTCTCTAGTTCCCCATTGCGCTCTATTGTTTTCTGTTGGTTGCATTCAAATCCAATTTCTTCCTCCCCTTGCACAAATACCATTTGACATTCCTCATGTCACTGTGATGTGATGGACTGCTATGTAAATTGTGAAATAGCTCTAGCTCTTTGGATTTACTCAATCCTTGCCCCCTTATCCTTGTGTTTGCACAGTGGTCTGGTCTGCTGTCACAGGCTACCACTTGAGCCACTGTAACTTGTTAAAGAATAGCCGAGTCCTCCCCTCTCCTGGGTCTTTTTCCATGGCTGTGCTGTGCTGTGCTGTGCTGAACTGTGCTGTGCTGTGTTGTGTCGGGACATGCGGTTAGAAGACATCTGAGGACAGTGTGTGCGAAAGCACAGTGGTTTTGGGGGGAATGGCTACAAGCCAGGACCTTCTCTTTCTCTCTCTCTCTCTTTTTTTTCTCTCTCTCTCTCTCTTTATCAAGTTGGCTAGGAGCTGGCATGGCGTTTGTCTTTTAGGGTTGCGGTATTTATTTGGACACAGTGTTCCCATCCAGAGAGAGGGAATCTGTGTGTGTGTGTGTGTGTGTGTGTGTGTGTGTGTGTGTGTGTGTGTGTGTGTGTGTGTTTGGGTTTGTGAGGAAGAGCAAAGCTGCTGTCATCAGACTTTGGCCCTCAAACATTCCCTTTGACCCTCTCCCAGGCAGAGGCTGAGTCTCAGTCTCAGACGCAGGCTGTTAAAGTTAGCCTCGGCGTTGCCAATCGATGGCCGTGCAGTCTGCCAGAAAGAAATAAAAAATCTTCCCCAGTTTCTCTCTCTCTCTCTCTCTCTCTCTCTCTCTCTCTCTCTCTCTCTCTCTCTCTCTCTCTCTCTCTCTCTCTCTCCCTCTCAAACACACACTAGAATGCGGTCGGAGGTTTTTATACTGCTTCTGCAGTATAACTCTATATATAACCGGTTGCTGCAGTTTTCAGTGTTTTTTGATTCTGCTGGCCAAAGTGGCAGGCAGGCAGGCAAGCAGGCAGCAGGCAGAGTGAGTGCAGCACACACAGCTGCATCAGATTAGGACTGCCGCCCACCGCTGCCGCTGCTGCTGCTGTTGCATAGAGGCCGCTGATTCATGCCTCTGTTTGCCTTTGCTCCCTTTTACACCATTAAGGAACAGCCAGCCCTTTGTGTGTGTGTGTGTGTGTGTGTGTGTGTGTGTGTGTGTGTGTGTGTGTGTGTGTGTGTGTGTGTGTGTGTGTGTGTGTGTGTGTGTGTGTGTGTGTGTGTGTGTGTGTGTGTGTGTGTGCACGCGGTATGTTTTTTGGTAATGTATGTGCACCTATACAGGTTAATCGTTGTCTCTTTTCCAGGGCTAGTTGATGGGCTGACTGGCACGCTGTTCTGCAGTTTTGCGTTGCTGACGCCTGTTGTTGTTTTGCTGTCGTCTTGCTCAAGAGTAGCTACTGCTCACTGACCTTCTCTCCCAAGGGAGCTGATTAGAGATGCCTGCATGTCGGCAGGAGAGCATTGATTCTAATTATGTAATGTGTGTGTGTGTGTGTGTGTGTGTGTGTGTGTGTGTGTGTGTGTGTGTGTGTGTGTGTGTGTGTGTGTGGTGTTTTAGTAGAGAGAGAAGGCGAGAGGGAGAGTTAGTTTCTTTTGCGTGACATTGAGGCCATTGATGCCTATGCTTTTGAGGGAGGCTCTAGTTTACATTCTGGGCAACACCTTCACCACCTTCAAGGAATGAATTCACTTGCAGCCAAAATTTAGCACAGTCCTCTGGAGTTTGGAACTTGCTACTATATTTAAGAAGAACATACCAGTAAATAGCCCTGGTCTTGTGTATTTCTCATCCCCTTATCAGGCTGGTCATTTAGGTGTCCTCTAGGGTGCTTGTGTTGGCTAAAGTTTTGCTTAAGTTTTCGCATCTTTATCTTGCTTTGGTATCAGTGAATGAGTGGGTGTCTGTGTTGGATCTGATGTGGGCGTGCGTGTGTGTGTGTGTGTGTGTGTGTGTGTGTGTGTGTGTGTGTGTGTGTGTGTGTGTGGTCTCCTGGGTTCCTCCATGTCTGCATTCCTGCCTTGCTCTGGAGCAAGGATGTGTGACGGTCATCTCCTTGGTCTGCCCCCCTTACACTGCCCCCATCTCCCAGAAAAGGCTTCCTTTTGGGTAAAGATATCTGATTTGGGGCTCCTTTTGATTGGGAGGGTTGATAAAAGGGTGTTGTGATAAAAGGGGAGATGTGTTTAAGAATGCATAACTGGCAAATCTTAAATCAATAGCTTAGAAAAGTTGTGCACCATTATCTCTCAAGGTATGTTGATTTTTTTTTTTTTTGCCTTGTCGTCAAAGCATTGTTGAAAATACTGTCAGCAAAGATAGACCATCTCTCTCTCTCTCTCTCTCTCTCTCTCTCTCTCTCTCTCTTTCTCTCTCTCTTTCTCTCTCTTTATCCTGTTTCCTAGCCTAGCTTGCTCAGCATTGCAGATTTGAGCAGGGGTCACCCTGACCCCCCTGTCTCGTTAGGCGATCGCCCTCTGTTCTCCCGACTAAAAAGTGACGTCTCATTGCTTAGTCCTCTTCCTCCTCTTCCTCCTCCTCCTCCCCCCCTGCTCCTCTGCAGCGCTGTGTTGATAGGACTCAGCACCCAGACTGATGAATGGAGCCCAGCCTAGCAAAGCCTCTTGCGCTCACCTCAGCACAGTCCCCTAGTCTCCTGTGGACATTACATAATCACCCCCACCCACCCCCTTCTTTCTCTCTCTACCTCTCTCTCTCTCTCTCTCATTCTCTCCATCCTCAGCTCACCCCCCTCCCAGGGGAGATTAAGTGGTGTTGTTGGGGGTGTGACTGGCTCCTCCTCCTCCTCCTCTCCTGCATCAGCAGGAACTGCAGTGCTGGCAGATACCTGACAGAGGGAAAAGGAGAGGAGAGAAGGGGAGGGAAGGGGAGGGAAGGGCACACGGCGTGCAGGGCCTTAATGTGCGTCACGTCACGTGTCTGAATGGCAACAATGCAGGTGACCCCAGAAAAAGGTGTATGTGTGTGTGTGTTGACGCTTGTGTGTGAGTAGCATGCACATGTCTACGACCCTTATTTTGGTGTTTCTGTGTGTGTGTGTGTGTGTGTGTGTGTGTGTGCGTGTCCGTGAGAGAGAGAGAGATAGAGGTCGAGTGAACATATATTTTTGTATGCACGTATGCTATATATGCATATGCATGTACATTATTGGAGATGGCCGAGGTCTGTCAGTGGTGGTTTTCATACAGCTAAAGATACGAGCTGAGTTGAAAGCTGGTTGGGTGGGGTGCTGTGGACGGGCCTGCTGCAGCCAAACCTTTGTCCGACAAACATGCACTTAAACACAGAGACTCTCACGCCAAGCTGAGTAATTACCATAGGAGCCTCGCTTGTGCCCTCCCATGAACTCGGTTTCTCAATCACTCACTCACAAACACAAACACACACGCACACACATGCGCACACAGACAAATACCAAGACAACCTAAATTTCCTAAATTTCCGGTGTCCCTCTGTCCCCAACGGGGCCTTGGTTTTAGCCCCCTTGTGTGCTGGAACTTCAGCATTACCCAGCAATGCTATATTTAGCTGCTACAGGCTCCTTGGCTGAGCATATGAGCGTGCTAGCAAGGACACAGCATAGCCTAGCTCATTAGCCACTGATGGAACATCCTGAGGGGTTTTCGCTAGTACCCTTATCCCTCACTTCTTACCTATGATTCTACAGACTCTTAGCTGACACCTTTGACTCCTTCAGAGGTTTATACTCCTTTAGCTCCTAATTTCCTTTAGCATTCTAAATAGCCCAAAGACTGTGGCTTCAATTAGACAGTTTGCTAACACTGGCCTATTTGCAATTAGTAAAGCGTTAAATAGTAAGGAAGTAAGGAAATCATGCGTTATTTGTACATTAACAAGATGACTTTAATTTCTCATGTTACTGCTACTACCAGGGCCTCCTGCTAACGCTCTCTCTCTCTCTCTCTCTCTCTCTCTCTCTCTCTCTCTCTCTCTCTCTCTCTCTCTCACTCTCATTCCCTCTCTGCTTATCTCTGGAAATCATTATTGCATATTTCCCCGGTTTGCTCATTTTACCATTGTGCCTCTTTGTAGAACTACTGTGCCAGCTCTTCCTCTTCTCATTTCTCAAAACAATAGTGTGTTGGCATGTCAACAGCCATGCTTTCCAAAGCATGATTCCCATTTCTAAATGTTAATAGCTGGTCGAGGAAGTAATGGTCAATAGCCACTTCAGTGCCCCAATCATATAAACTTTGCTACTTACTCATGTTGATATACTTGAATAAGTCCAGTAAGCCTTGAAAAAGGCTGCAGGAGTAAAGAAAAAATCTGGTGTGAATCAATCAATAGTCCTCTTTTTTGACATTGCTAAGAGTCCACAGTAGCTATTAGAGTGGGAGAAATTAGTACAGCATAGACCGTTGTTTTAGTGTCTCCATCAGCTTGGGTTGTTTTGCAGATTTGGTCCATCATGTTGCATCGAATGTTCTTTTTCTTATACCTACTGTTGATAGCTCTCAGCAATGTCAAACAACAGGACCATTGTTTATAGCCTATGCTCTTTTGATCCTGCGAGGGAAAAATTGGTCTACATTTATCCCAATTATGATTAGAGAAATACACACACAGCATAGTGGCTCACTGGTTGAGGAATGAGGTTTATTGATTGATTCACACCAGATTTCTCCTTTAAAAGTCATTAAAAATGTACTTGCTGTACACACAGAGTGTAGGGTTTTTGGTACTTCTTGAGTCTCTCTGCCCAGCACCTTGCGAATTCACCTGCGGTGTGAGGTTGTTTATATTTTATACACCGCCCTGATCTACCATATTGGAGGGAGCGGGGCCTTAAGATCCAGAAGGGTGTAGTGAACTGTGGAGTAGATATGATGCAGGAATGATCTGGCAAATCTAAGAAGCGGTCCTAGAGCTGGTTGGCAGCAGTGAAGAACCGGCTGAGGAACACAATGGAACAATGCCCATAGGCCTTACCCTTCCTTCCACATAGTGTGCTTTGAATCTGAATGACCGGGGATCACGCCACACGGGGGGACCTGCCAAAAACACAGCCTTGGTAGCTGCCTTGTCCAATTGGACTTTGCCATTGGTCCATTTTCCTCAAACCGAGTCCACTGTCAGCAGTGCTGTTCGATTGGCCAACTGGAAGTGGAACAACCTCCACTAGCCAATAAGGTGCTAGCAACAGTCCCAGGCTGCCACAAAGCTCTTTAGAAGGGCTGTCACAAGGGGGGAACAGATGACTGGGGTGACTGCTAAGGGGAGACTCTGACAGGAAGACTGGGTATTGATCAGGGTGGGTGTGGCACACTCCCACTCTTTCTCTTCTGTTCATATGTGAATGCATATTGATTCGATCCCTAAGTGTCTACTTTTGTCACCCCCACCCCCCCACACACCTTCCATTTGTTTGTCTGTTATAGAGAAGTAAAAGACTGCATGTTGCCCCAGTGTGCCCCTGTTCATTCGCCCAACATCTGTTTGAATATTTGAGTGGCTTTTGCCCCCTTCCCCCTCATGACCCCCTCCCCTTTTCCATCAGCCAGTGAGGTCGCATATATTGTTGGCCTCCAGATGGAAGCTGGTCTTTTATGATGAAAGTGCCTCCTCCTAGTTGTCCCCTGTAATCATGGGTAATTATGTGTTGTTGAGAGGGCAGGGTGAAGAGGCCCGGCCCTCTGTGCGGCTCCTCACAGCGCACGGAGCCTGTTCTAACCCTCTGAGGGCTTGCTTCGGCTCTATGGGAGCACTTCTGTTGTCCCAGTACAGGCTTCGCGGTCTTTCCTTTTTCCCTGAAATGTTTTTACCCACTGTTTCTCTCTCTCTCTCTCTCTCTCTCTCTCTCTCTCTCTCTCTCTCTCTCTCTCTCTCTCTCTCTCTCTCTCTCTCTCTCTCTCTCTCTCCCCCTCCTGTCTCTCTCTTGGCCTCAGTTTCCATGAGGCAATGTTTCTTGATAAACCCAAGTGGCATCTAAGAGCTTGATATCCTTGACCAGATAGTATACAGTTACAAGAAATGGCACCAGACATTGGAGATCAACACAAGGCATTTTGAGATCAACACAAGACTGTTTGAACTAATAATAGAAAATATTTGTCTTTGTTGAAACCTATGTTATGTGATTTTTAGTATAACAGAACTTCATAGCAGTGATCTCTGTGAAACATTACAGTTGCTGATAAGAATTGGTAAAGGTTGGCAATTGTCAGGAATCTTTCAGGGTTTGTGAAAAAAAAAATAGTGTCTATAAGTGAATGTTTGCTGATTAGTTTTTAGATGTGTAGATTAGATTTTCATGTTTATTTCAGTTTAAAACTAAGTAGCCGATTAGGTTAGATTGCAGAGAGTACTAGCCTATATTAATTATTTTCTCCAGGCTATGTTCTAGCCTAATTCATGAAGCTATTTTGTATAATGTTTGCAAGCAGGTTTGTAGCAGTGCTACTTTAGAGTGAATTCTGGACTTTGAATAGGTTAATATGGGAAAATGTATCATGCTAAAAAATTTTTTGTCATATCACCCAGCCCTAAAATATTCTTGTGGAGTCTAGAGGAAAGGGGGCACTTAGAAGTAGGGAGGTTGAATTATAAAGACTGAGGTATTTTGTTTGTCTATCCATCTCGAGAGGGTGTTTGTAGTTGCTGAGAGGGTCAGGAAACGGCTGAGAATTTAGCATCCTTGTCTAGGCCTGTGGGGGTCATTTCTAATGTTATGTAACATCATTGTTAAAGTTAACTGAAAGTACAGCGTTAATTAAATTGACCTTTTCCGCTGGAATGTAGACCATTCCTCATGGCTTTCCTTTATGTAACCTGAATATAAATGGCTGGTTTTAGAGGCATGGGGTGATGGGGGATTACTTGAGGAAGACAAAATCTGTGTTTCCCTTGTGGTTTGACGTTGAAAAGAAATGAAGTGAAGAATGGCAGGTATGTGAGATCCATCACTGCTAATAGTTGTCTCTGCTTGAGAAAATGTGTTTGTGCTACTCATCCCTTATGGTGCATTCGTCACTATACCCTTCTAACCCTAAAGCCAAATGCCAAATGACCTACTCATATTTACCCTAAATGATATTTTTAAAGGTCTAAAAAATAAAACTTGAACCCCCAACATCCCTCTGCTTTAGTTTTTCATTCAGTTCTGTAACTATACCAATGAGAATCTGCGAGACTTGTTACCAAAACTGTATCCCTTTTAGCGATGACCTCTCCAAACCTTTCACCTTCACCCCTGTGCCGTGAGGAACATGCCGTACTTCTGCTGTTTCAGCCCACGCACTCTCTCCTCTCCTCTCCTCCTCTCCTCTCCTCACTCGTCTCCTTGGCCAAGGCCATCACTCCTCCACAGGCATTCGTTCTCACCTCTCAAGCGCCATCTATGAAATGTGCCTCCCCTCAAGCCATGGTGAAAGTAAACAGAGCGTGTTGTGTCTGTCTGCTTTCATTGTTTGTGCGTCTGCGTTTCTTCCTGATCCCATCCCAGAGAACTATTCTGCCCCCTTCTGCCCTAGAGCAAAACAGGAAGCATCATGAGCTTTGTTTATTTATTTTTCTTTGTTTGTTTATTTTTTTGGTGTCTTTTTCTTTTTAGAAAGAAAACTGTCTCATTTTGAACTATAGACCTCTCTCTCTCTCTCTCTCTCTCTCTCTCTCTCTCTCTCTCTCTCTCTCTCTCTCTCTCTCTCTCTCTCTCATTCTCTCTGCATTTCTGTGGGCGTTCAAAGGGAGCAGTGTGTCTCCTTGGCCCAGCAGGTTTGCCCTCCACCCCAACTGGCTACATGTTTCCTGTGTAAACATTGGAGGTTGCAGTGTGCCATGTCCTCCTCTTTCTCCTCCTCCTCCTTTGCCTTCCCTCCCTCCCTTCTCTCTCTCCATCCCTCCTCTCTCCTTCCCTCCCACACAAAGTGCATCTCTGTCTGGTGCGAGGGGTGCAGCCATCACTCCCATCTCATCAGCGCCTGCTTGGCTGGCGGCTTGGGTCTGCGCACAGAGGCCCCCATGCCGGCTGTGTTTACTGCAAACAGCCCCTCTGTTATCCTTCCTCATCACAAGGTGCACTCTGTGTGTGTGCGTGTGTGTGTGTATGGTGCATGTGTATGTATGCTGTGTGTGTGTGTGTGTGTGTGTGTGTGTGTGTGTGTGTGTGTGTGTGTGTGTGTGTGTGTGTGCTGCGGTCGTGTGAGTGTGGTTTTCTTTCCTGCTCATCAGGCAGCCTCTCTGTTTGCGGGACCTGGAGGAGAGGCCGTGTTGATACCTGTTAGAGGCTTCGTGTTGAACTAGAGCCCTTTGAAGTGTAATCAGATGCCGATCACTAATATTTTTCTTTTCCTCTGGACACGTGGAGATCGTGTGTTTGGTGTGTGTTCTGTGTTTGTTGTTATGGTAAATTTCAAAACTTTGTTTGATTGGCTATTGCCAGTTCCATAACTTGTTTATAGTTTTCAATCCACAGAGGAGTAGTCTAATGATGTATCAAAATCAAACTACTGCACTACTGCTTTTTCTTATAGCTACACCTGAGTTTGTTGAACTTGACTGCTGAGTGTAGTTCCAGTTTGAGCCTGATGGTGGCACTCTCACTCAGCCCTGAGGTGCTTTTTGTGCTCAGTCTTATGTTTGGTTGTCAAATATGACCCAGTATGAATCACACAAAGTGTTAACTGATACTTTTTATGTACCTTTTAATGTCAAGAGATATGACATTACAAAAGTCATGATGGGAACTTGGGAAGACTCACTTTTTCCACTACCATAGGCCCACAACAAATAGGCTAACATCATTTTTTAGCAAGCCTCTACTTAAAATGCTCCTCAAAATTGTTCTAAATATTTTCGTAGAAAAGTAGAACACTTCTTAAAAGGTAAAGAACTGTCAGAGTGAGAACATTATTTTTCTTGGATAAGTAAGGCAACACATTGGTGTGTAGTGTATTTTAAGATGGGAGAAGCCACTTCATTGCTTAAGGAGTAGGCAGCCAACAAAAATTGCAGGGACTTGTAGTCTTTAATTTATTATTTTTTAGGACTGATATGAATATTTCCAACAGAACTTTTTCCATATGAGGTGCTGTGATGGTCTTCTTGTCTCTTATCAATGGACATTGAAAGTCTGGAAAATTTCCCAGACCCAAATCATCATGGAAAAGGCCTTAGACAGGAGATGACAATGCATGGTCACAGAATTTGATTTGAATTTTGAACAATAGTATGTCATGAGAAGTAGAGGAAATGTTTTTCAAGGTCACTGAAAAATTGAAAGTGTGCCCAGACACACACACATTTGAAAATCCTAAGAAAGCATATGTATTTTCTGTAAAAAATAATTTTAGAAGTAGGCCTCCAACTATACTAAAAAGCAAAAATGATATTTTAGGAAAATCATTATGAAACTTTTTTTTTTTTTTTTGGCAAGTACTCCTCCATGACGAGTTGAAACCTATGAAACATGCGGTGTTTTTGTTAATGACTTCATTTTATTGCATAACTGTGATGTGTCGTGATGATGGGCATAAAGGTTGGATGAGTAATAGCCATCAGTATCCAGCCTCATCACGCTGGTGGAGACTCATAAAACCTGATTACAGGTGTGTAGAATGGGGGATGAGGAGACTGGAGCACCAAGTCTACCTAGTCTCCATCAGACGGTCTCATGTTTGAGGGACTCTTGATGGGCTTTAGATCATGTTGCCTTGTCTGACCTGAGAACCTATGCAGGTGTTCTCAGAGATGACTGTGTGTGTGTGTGTGTGTGTGTGTGTGTGTGTGTGTGTGTGTGTGTGTTTTAAGGGAAACTGTGCCCCTGGGTGCGCTTTATCCAGACACACACATGACTGTCATGGCGGCACTGGAATGTTGTGAGTTCAGCTCGGCCCTTTCCCAAGCATGTCTGGACAAGATCTCCGCTCCCCTTCTCGCTTTTTGCTCGTACCTCTTCCTTTTTTCTTTAGAGCATCTCACTTACTCCTTTCTCTCTCTCTCTCAGTCGCTCTCCTTCCCTCTCTCTGTCTTTCTTGCGTGACCGGGTGCGGCGGGAGTTGAGCGTGTTGGTACAGGCAGACCTTCCCCTCTGGAATGCAGGGCATGGTGGTGGGGCCTGCTGGAACAGCAGCTCTCCTCCTGCAGGCCTGAAGGGGAGAAAGGGAGAAATGGAGTGCTGGAGTGATGGGGAGATGAAAGAGAAAGAGAAAGAGAGAACAGCTTTTTAAACAAGCAAATTGATGTGACCGGTAATCAACTAATGTTAATGTTAGTTAATGTTAGCATGATAGTTATGCAACAAGTATGTAGCCTACTATTGAAGTACTCCAGAAAGTTGTTTACAATTGTTAGATTAACTATGGTAAGAAATACCTCTTTGTGTGATGACACTTCTACACTCTCAACTTTTGCATCCTTTCACCTAGTGGTACTTCTGGTAACCTTTTAAATGGGTTGCACCTTAAATTTAAAATTGTGATCTTTTTGTAAGTCACTCTGGATAAAAGAGTTTGCTAAATGCAAATACAATGACTGTGTCTACAAGTATAGAAGACCTCCATAAAATAGCCCGGCATGGAAAATTTAATTGGTACAAAATACTCAGCATTGAGGCTGCTTGGTCCGTCTGACATTGATGTGAAATGTGAAACCCTCCCAAACTGCTGAAATATGATTCTGGGTCACTCTTTGAACTGAACATAAACCAAACCTACTGTCTCTGTGGCGATTTTGAGTTCATTCCTGATTATCATACTTAGACTGCACTCTCCAGCCAACAAATGTGTACCTCCTGACCCTAAATCAAATAGACCAATTATTAGGAATGTTCCGGTTCAGATTGAGGACTTGTGATCATCTTGTTTCTGATAGGGTATTGTTGCTCTGACCCGTGCCAGTCTGCTTCAACCTTGCTTGATCGTTTAGGGCGGGCCTTCCCTGTTGCTGGGCTTCAGGTTTGTCTCCTGCCCATGAGGCAGCCGTTGGCTGTTGGAATTTGTGCTGTTTGCTTTGTGCTATAGGAGGGGAATGCCCACCAGCCTTTCTTCCCCAACCTGTTTAGTTAGACAGCAGACAGTATTTTTTAAATGCTCGGCTATGGACGAGAATCCATAGTTCTCCATAGTTATTTTGTCCTGTTTTTACTGTGTAATATTAATAAGCCAATGTGTATGTAGCCTGTGTGTCTGTGTGTGTGTGTGTGTGTACACACACACACACACACACACACACACACACACACACACACACACACACACACACACCCGTCCTTCATAAAGATTGTCCACAGTTCAATAAAAGACTCATGAAACTAGCAGCTCAGTGGAACAATGGTCACAAGGTGATGACATCATTATTGTTGGACAGCCCTTCAAATGATCTTCCTTTTTACCCCCGCAAATTATTGCATCTCTGAATGTCTCTGGCTTTGAACGGCTGACCTCCGGATGCAAAGAGCAGCCTCAGCCTCCAGGACATTTTTACCAAATTCAGTCATGGGTGAAAAACTCCATACCTTTGGCTGACGTGTTCATATTTCACAAGGGCAGACAAGGCGCTTGATTTCTGAGAAGCTATGAGCACTCGAATAAAGTACTCAAAGTTGTGAAGAACTGAGTAGGCCTAGATGTGTGTGATGCAAGCTAAATGTGGGTCATGGCTTGTGGTGGTGTGATTGACGATTTGGGTAGGAATAGAGTGCTCAACCATATGGCTCAGCTAGACTTGGTATTGTGGTAATGGTTATTGTGTGTGTGTGTGTGTGTGTGTGTGTGTGTGTGTGTGTGTGTGTGTGTGTGTGTGTGTGTGTGAGATCATTGTGCGAGCCACTGATGAGACACTGGAAGACAGGTCGAAGGGTGTGGCACCACAGCCCATGCCATATTTTCCGTGGACGTCATGATTACACAACTAAACCGTAGTCTGTCTTTGACCAAAAAAAAAGCCCTGCATGCATGTTTTAAGATTTCCATGCTGATATAGCCTACTATTTCAGCTCCAAACCAGCAATGCCATCCAAGAGAGATCAGATCAGCAAGGTGAATTTGTGACCGACAAGCCTGGAATGCTGCCTGAAAACCAGAATGAAAAGGGTGTTCCTTGATGTAAAGAGCCCCATGAAGCGTGAATACTCATTTTAGTGCTTCTTCAACCATGAAATACCTGCAGGGTGTTGGCTGGACAGATTTGCTGGATACATTTCCAAAGCAATTAGTGTCCAGTGGTTTCTCTTTGCTCACCAGTGTGAGAGTTGCCCCTTTCTTTCTATAATAGCGTCCCAATTTATTCGTTTTTAAACGTTTTTAAAAAACTTAAAGGGCTTGAAGGGAAATTAACCTCGGTCTCCCCTGAAAGGTTGGAATGCTCTATACCAGTTCTGTTAACTTTTAATTAGTTGACCATTCATAGTCAACGTGAGGCCTGGTAGTAGCTTGAAGACTTTTGTAAGTTGAATGCCACTGTGTGTTTGCCATGTAAACATGTCTGTGTGTGTGTGTGTGTGTGTGTGTCCACCCCTAGACGCATCTGGACGTGAGGTGGGTTGACTGTTGTCAAGCCCAGAGCTGAAAGCTTTATGTGCAGGAACGACAGCAGTGTAGGGGTGCACTCTTACACAGCAGGTTGGATTGACTCCATATGGCCAACTAACGTTACCCAGCTGCCTCATGCCACGTGCTTCAACCTGCGTCACACCTCCTGCGTAAAATTCCTGCGATCTGTTGGACGAGGCGCACACGGAGCTCTGGTTTGGGTTAAATTTAGCTCACACAGAGGTGGGGGGGGGGGGTCCTACCTCACACCGCACCCTTGCTTAGCCACCCCCAAACCCCTGTTTCGCCTAGAGAGAGGAATTGTTGGATTATCACCTCCCTCCCCTCTCCTCTTCATTTCCAGAGCAGGTTGGCTGAAACTGGCTAAAAGTGGTTACACTGCCAGCCAGCTCTGCTTTGCCCTGACAGGACATGCTTTGCCCTCTCTCTCTCTCTCTCTCTCTCTCTCTCTCTCTCTCTCTCTCTCTCTCTCTCTCTCTCTCTTTCTATTGAACTTGATCTCCACGCTGCAAGCAAAAAGAAACAGCAACAGAGGCAACCTTCAGTCCCTGTTTTAGACCAATGTCAAGTTTCAGCCTGCCTCTCTGGTTTCCCCTTACCTGGAGAAGGGAATCCTTGCCTGGTGGTGGTTCTGAGGCAAAGGAGAGGAATGTTGTTTCAGTTGTCCTGACATGTTCATCAGACTGCTCAAGCAGCTGAACTTGAACAGCAGCGTGATTTCAAAATGTAAAAAAGCATTATCCTATTGTTTTGTAAGAGGAAGCTAATAGTTTTGCATATGTAAGAGCATACAGCACAGTGTTTAGCACAAGTGAAGTGGCTTAGGTCCAAAGGCTTACTTGACTATTCACAGTATTTTTGCCGAGTAGTCCCAAGAAACTTGTTCATGGATGTCTCTGGTGTGTTTTATGAGGGGGAGATTTGAAATGTTACAAAATGTTTACTTTGTTATGCAGCCTCTTTACCTCTAGAATATTTTGTCAGCACTCCGCCTCAGCCATCCTCTGATAGGCCGAAGGTGGTGCGAGGGGCGGAGCGTGGCCAGTACAACTGTAAGAAGTTCTTGTAATAAAACTAGTTGAAAGGCTGGCCCACCGACCGAAAGACAGTACAGATTTTCGAGAAAATCAGACCTATTCCGTCCTTTTACTCTCTTTAACACATTTAACGGATAAGAGAAGTTTCAAGTCTTTCATTTATCCTCTGTGCTTGATGATTACTGTAAACGAACTGGAGTGATATGCATGCCCAGAGAACCCCAAAAAACGGATTAAGTTGCAAAATGGTTCTTCAAACTGTAGGAAAAGTTCTGAGGTACGTTGCCTAATGTCTATTGCATGTATCTGGTGTCTGCTTTTACGTGCCTTGGCTGTCTCCGACCCGCGTGCGCTGTGTGTAAATTACGGAGGTGGAACTTTCCACACGAGGACGCCTGGCTTTGAGTTTCCATAAGCAGGTTAATACCACCATAGCCTATTTCACACATAGATGGATGGGGAACGTATATCACCTGAATATCTTTGCAACAAAGTAGTGATAATAACGCCTTGATATAATAGTTGGGGGAGATTATAGCCGATAATAGTTAGTGCGTGCGTCCCATCTTACCACTGCCACGCAAGCTTAACATGAATGACCGTCCGAAACATTTTAAGTTTCTGTGACAATGCGCTACCGAATACTAAATCAATGAAACGATGTACAAAAACGAGTGTTGAAAATGTGCTGAAAATTGTTTATAAAATGCTGCCTGTTGCACAGCTTCATTGACGCTCATTATGCGTTTTCCTTTTGGGATATTTGATCTCGTGCGCTCTGACGCTGGTGTCACGGTCGGTTTCCGTGGCAGAACCTTCTCATTCATTTTTTCCGGTGCTTATGTCAACAACTTGCCAGCTATGCTAACACTTTAGCTGAAGTTGCCCTCAGGCATCATGTCTATGGGTCGACATGCTGTTTACTTGGTAGTTTATAGAACGACATGCCATTAAGTCAAATTGATTTAAGATCGAACCAGAAGCCGCTCTTCAGTCCCGTAACCTTGCACAATATCTGAAGGGGCTCAGGAGTCGAATCTCATCATTACACTTTATTAATCACCATGGCAATGTCCATGCTGCAGGTGACCAAATATCCCACTTTTGGCTGGCGAAATGAGGGTTAAACATTCATTACACACAGTAGGCGAAGGGGTCACAGGTGGGGGGTAGAAGACCAGATGTAGCGCAGCAGTCAGCTGTAAAGCCCCAGCGCCTGGTGAATACCAGTCTAAATTGAATCCCTTCACCAACCTGTCCTCTGTTGTGATGCTGATGAGCTTCGAGTTGACAAACACTGTGGTGGTCTTCACAGCTCAAGGGGATGTGATTGTGAATGAGACCCTTTCACACTAGCTGGCCTGTAAGTCTCACTGTGGGGAATGCTTGAAAAGTTTGAAAGCAATACATTTTAATTTGTGTTCAAAATTAGGTTGTTTTGCTTTGTACCATTTAAGATGAAGTGTTTTGCTTTCAAACAGTTGTGTCAATAGATCAGAATGCTCTTGAAAGGTTTGGTTCAGAACAATACCGCACATCATTAAAAAAGATGATTTGTTTTTGGGAAGTTTCTTTTGTAACATGTTACAGTACAAAAATTAACCCAAGTTTTGTCTTATCTCACTTGGCAAACATTGATT
Source organism: Sardinella longiceps (assembly GCA_027497455.2). Taxonomy (NCBI): domain Eukaryota; kingdom Metazoa; phylum Chordata; class Actinopteri; order Clupeiformes; family Clupeidae; genus Sardinella; species Sardinella longiceps. The sequence continues at coordinate 33,851,744 of JAODXP020000017.1, read as the reverse complement.
TTTCTCCACACTAGTATTGGTAGCAATGAGTAGCCTAGGCAGATGTGCATTAATATACATTGGTCGCTGTTTTCAGACTGAGAATTTCACTTCTAATGAATCACCTCTTTATTCAATGACTATGATAAACAGTATGGGGCACCTTTTTAGGCAAACTGTTATGTTGTTTTTAGACACAAGGATTTGGTTTTAACCTTGAGAGCTGGGTTTAGCTCCAAGCCAGCAGGTGTTGGCAAAGGTTGCATTCTTCCCTGTGGTAGAATTGACATTGTTTGTATTTTTGTTTTTTTTGCTCAAGTCCCATGATGAAAAATCAGATGAAAACAGACACTAATTCATACAAGGATAAAGCACACTTTATTAAACGACATCTCTGTTACTCTACTAGGCTAATTCATAAAGATAAGGTGCCCCAGAAAGCACCCTGTCTGTTGAATTTCCCCGTCTCACATTCCCTCCATGTTTCCTGCTTTGCTCCATATGACTGTACCACTGACCTCAGATGGCTTCATTTCCTGTGTGTAGAACTGGTAGTCGGATTACTAGTTGTCAGAACACCTACAAACCATTGTCAGTGTGGAACAATAAACAAATTAGGTAGGTATTGGTAAAATTCAGCCTAAATGTAGTTAGATGTAAAATATCCAAAGACATAGTCTCTCTGTGACACCCCTTACATGAAACAAACCTTGTGAATTAATCCAGTGAAAATGGGGAAGCAGAATTCAGAATTCCCAGCTATGGATTGTTCCTTGAACAAGTTATATTCCATGGGTTTTAAAGCTTCTAGGCTAACCTATAGCTTACCCCATAAAATTTTTACATCCATATAAAACAAGTACGTCATACTCAGTACAAGGTAACCCGCCCATGCCATGCAACCAATGAGACATTTGAGCAAAGAGCAAGATCTAAATATGTGATGAAATGTAGAAATTGAAAGGGAGGTTAAATGTGGGCTAAATGGTATTTGCCAGTTTAATACTATTAACAGAATCCTAAACCAACATTACTGGGACCGCTCAAGATCAGAATGATATCAGAATATTAGTTTACTCATGAGGCACTTTGCCTGGCTTTGATGTCTGCTGCTCATCATTTAAATCAAAGCTCATCATCACCAAGATGATCTAATGAAAGACATGTTGGTTCAAGGGAAGAGATGTACTGTAGAGGGAGACATGTAGGAAATAGTAAGATCGAGTCCCATCATGTTTATTTCTCTGCGGTTGGATGTGAACGCGTCATTTTGCAGATTGAACGTAATAACTTCCATATGGTAACACTCAGACCAGCTCCACCCACCCCACATCCCCTTCTCCCCACCATGCTCATTCAGGCAGGACTGTTGCAGTATCAGTGTTCCTTGCTGCATTCCTTGATTCTACTGAGTTAAATGGGCACTTGGTACTCATGCTGCCGTCGTAATATGATCAGCCTGCCAGTAAATGCTCCCTGTTTGTATGAGATTCTGTCATAGGGAAAATAGCCATCAATAAAAATGCAAATTTGTTTATTTGTCTTATAAAATCATTTTAGAGTATTTTTAGGGTATTTTAAAGAGCACTCCATGCTGATGCATTAGGGCAAGTGCTGTCACCAGGAAAAACAATGGGAAAACATTGACCTAATAATGAAACTCCAACTACCAGTAACTGATGGTTAACTTGTTAGCCAGTGAGCTATTCTGTTCGTGGCTATTACGTTAGCCACTGGCTTTTAGCATGTGCCCTCCTCCTCCTGTGTGTGGTAGCCTGTACAGGACAGTCTGTCAGGCCTTATTCACACGCAAAGCAGCACTAATGTCATCTGTAGCAGTTACACAGTTGTACCCTTGTATTTACATGATCAGACACCTCTCCAGTGCAAAGTCGCTGTGTTTGCCAGCCCCTGTTAAAAGTCTGTAGCAATGACTTCCAACTGCTTGCGTAAGAAATTGGAGTCACTTCAGTTTCCTAGCTACGTGCAAGCAATGTGCATTCTAATCTGTTTATATTTAAACTGAAATGAAAGCAGTAAAAATTGTGACTGCTAAGCTTGCAAGCATTGTGAATGGGGTCTCACCAACCTTTTTATAAACCCCTTGGGTTCTTCTAAGTGGATCATGCTAGATTGTATTGGCAAAGGGATATACTATAAAACTGAACTTTGCGCCAACTTTAGAATGCCCAACAAAACTGCATGATTAGGCTTTTATCATTACTTTTTTTAATCACCTTTACATGCCACATGGCATAGCTGGGACATATTGTTTTATTTAGCCCGACGCCCACTAAGAGTTCTTCAACGCAGTAATTTTCCAGGAAGCCCTTCTTTCGTAAATGGTGTGGCACAAGTCAAATTCTCAAGCCATTAGCCGGTTTATTTTAGGATAAAGAAAACTTCTCTGCTGCCAGCAGAACCCCCCCCCCCACACACACACACACACAAAAAAACGCCCTCAACGCTCCCACTAACTTTGCAGAGATCTCTTTGCCATAAAAGGCATAGCTGCCCACAGACCTGGCCAGAGAGCTGTGCACTCTGGCAAAAACCATCCATGTTCTTGGGCTAGGTGGGTTGAACTGACAGCATGTGGAGCGAGATGGAAAATAAACAAAAAAAGAAAATGGCTTGTAATGGGGTTTAGGGGAAGTTAGTACTTGGTTTTGCTGGGAAGGTTTTCCTGCTTATTGGGTTGTTTATTGGAGCTGGTGGTGCTGGGTTATAGACATCAGTGTTGGTTACGTGGGGTCGGTGAGAATTGCACATGTCATAGTACATCTCTGCTCCAGCACAGGAGTCTTTTTGACCTCTGCAGCTAGCCGTATTAAATGACTGGGGATGATGCCACATAACTCTGGTCACACTTTCGCTAGCTGCACTCAGCTGTCATTTGCGCACACTGATCCTAATGAAATGGAATGCTTTAGGCAATAGCCAGTGCTGTTGTGCAGTGTGGCGGTCTGCAAACAACTGCTCCTGAATCTGTTGCCCTGTTTAAGTGAATTCACAGTTCTCAGAGTTGTGCTCCCGTAGGCTAACGGCTCCATCTCCTCAGCTGTGCTGGTCAGTCAGTATTTGGCGGTTCAGGACACACACACACACACACACACACACACACACACACACACACACACACACACACACACACACACACACACACACACAGTCCAGTCTCTCTCTCTCTCTCTCTCTCTCTCTCTCTCTCTCTCTCTCTCTCTCTCTCTCTCACTCTCTCTCTCGTTCTCTTGCTGTCTTTCCTCCCCCTATCTCTCTGTGGGTCTACAGCTGGCATGGTCCAGCTTCTCTTTCATGGATCCACCAGCTGGGCTTGACAGCTGTCGCACTTTTCCTTTCACGCGAAGAAAAACTGCAAAGACGAGGTGCTGTTCCCTGTCCTCTTTCCGTCCGAAAACCCATCTCCTCACCCTTGTAACCTTCCCAACATTGTCATCTCCTCAGTGTTAAGTGAATGTCAAGTACACTATACTGAGCTGCTGACATTGTTAAATTCAATTTGATATGTGATTGATTGATCCCTCTGAATCATTGTATCTGTTCATGAAGAATTCTTGTGCAGCTGAAGGGGTTGGCTGCCACAGCCTGGAAGTGACGTGTTTCTCTGGTCTCTGTAGAGATCTTGGCCTTGCCAGCTTCCAGCATGAAGGAGCAAAGAGAGAGCAGGTCACACCGGAGCAGCTCATTGTGCTTTTGGCTGCCACTAAAAGAGTGTTTATGGCCCTTGGTGTGAAGATAAGGCTGCTTCCTGACATTCGGAGCTGGTGGGAATAGGCGGGAATGGATTATAGCTGGGTTCGCGTGTTTGTGTGTGTGTGTGTGTGAGTGTGTGAAGGGGCTGGTGTTGCACAGACTGTAAGGGTGTGGAGAGGGTAGAAGTAATCAGGGGAGATTGGAGCGGAAATGAAAGCCATCAATTACACAACAAAGGTTGTTCTTTTTTTTGTTGTTTTTTTGGAGTGGGGCAACAAGGTCCTTTGTCCTTAGACGAACTCCGTCTATGCAGTCAGTTCGCAGCAGCTCTTGCTATGGGTAGACCCCCTTCCATGTGGGCAGACCCCAACCAAGTCTGTTGGCACAGCGCATTTCTCAACCCTCCCCTTGCGGCACAGCTGAAGTATGGCAGCCCGGAAACCCTGACACAGAAACATTTGACATCAAAGATCCTAGAGTGCCCAGGCTTTGTGGGTTTGGTTTCCTGCACATGGATTATTTCTCCATTGATCTCCACTTAAGTTCTCCTGTAGTCCACCAAGGCTTGATCCTGCATAGGAAACAGTCTATGGAAGACATTTTCCACCAGGAGCAAGGGATCATGGGATGCTTCAGGTCACCTAAGGCCTGCCTTTGTCATCATCCATGTCACAAAGCCTAGATCAAGTTGTTTAAGCGGAGCTGTAAGGTTTACGGCTCGACCAGATACAGTATTCCCAACACTGTCACCGCTGCTGCTGCTGACCCTCCGAGATGTGTCAAATGTCACACGGGAAGCCGAAAGCTGTTTTAACACGGCTGCTGTAAATGCCTTAGACCAAGGCCTTCACGTCTCAAATGACGCCTCCTTTCTCCTTTGTGTGTGCGTGTGAAGTTGAGTGCCTACGATTTGATGCTGAATCCCTGCTGTATTCTCTGATGTTAAACCACCACCCCCTAACCCTATTCTCTCTCTCTCCCTTTCCCTCTTTCTCTCCCCCAGGAAGTCAAAGACGAAGCCAAATGGGAAGAAGCCGCCGACGGAGGAGAAAAAGCACTACCTGGAGCCGGAGTACACTAAGGTGCGGGTGGTAGACTTCGACCTGAAAGAGCTGGTGGTGCTTCCAAGGGAGATAGACCTCAACGAATGGCTCGCCAGCAACAGTAAGAACAGTTTGTGCTTTCATTCGACTGAGGCTAGATCACTTGCATGGCCTGTGTTGGCGGGTAGCATAGATGATTTAAGAACAAAGGAGTTGGGTGTGAGGGCATTTGCAGTGTTATGAAGTGTGAAGGATTTTATGGTCTAATTATGACCCATAAACCGGCTAAGATCCATTGACTTAGTGGCGAGGGAAGCCATAAACAGCGAGACTCATTCAAGAATTTTCATTATGCTTGGTGTGTTGTCTCTCAGATTGCTGATGGCTAATGAAAGTTGAATGTTATTTATGTTTGTGTCTCTTTTCCCCTGTCCTTTTCTCTCTCGTCTGTGATTTTTCTTCTGTCAATCCTCAAAGCGACGACCTTCTTCAATCTCATCAACCTGCAGTATAGTACAGTCTCCGAGTTCTGCACTGGAGATACGTGTCAGGCCATGACGGCAGCATGCAATACGTGAGTATCCAGAGTCGGACACACACACACACACACACACACATTCTCACACACACACACACACACACACACACACACACACACACACACACACACACACACACACACACACCCCCCCCCTCTCTCTCACTTACTTTACAGTATGTACAGTTACCTACTTACTTACTCACTCTCTCACTCACTCACTCCCAAACACACTGACACACACACACACACTGACATGTGCTCTCTCTCTCTCTGTTGATGTTTACCCTCAAGTCCACTCAGTGTTGAGCAGGTTGAGTGGAGGTACCTCTGTAAGTTGCCGACTATTTGGCCTCATTGGCGGTGCACAAACAATACCACCTTTCTTCTCGGCAGGAGATAAGATGCCTGGAGTCAGAGGCATCTGGGTCAATGTCCCCCCTCTGCCAGTGACCTGGAATGTACACTACTCTACTGTACTCCACTGACACACATTCTGATCGCTCTTTTTAAAAGTCATGCGTTTAAAGTGTACTTTGTGCACTGTAATTTACAGTATGTGCAATCACTATTATCAGTGGTGCCATCACAGTCGGGAGGGACAAGAAGCTTGGAGTGATTGATGTGTTTAGGACAGGAGGAATGCGATCTATGTGTAAAGACAATCTTTATTTTCTTTAAGGAGTCGGTTTGAACACTTGAAGAAAAGATTTCTCATCCACGTGATCTCATTTATGTCTTTGAACTTCGTGTTTGGCCATTTCAATCACGCCATTCGGTCGAGAGTCTCTAAGGGTCGCTCTGAAACCATTTTCTCAACAAGTTCACAACAAGTTGGTCTCTCTTGTTTTTGTTTAGCTTTTTGGTCTGTCAGGGTTAGAATCTGTAGTTTCGACCTTGAAAAACCAGATAATCTTCCGTGCACTCCACTCTTGACAAACAAACGTGTCAATCATTGCGACACTGACTTACTCAGTTGGCAAACAATAGGTCAAAAACACTTTAAAACCAAACAGGAACTCCTATACGTTTTATTTTCATGAGGAAAAAAAAAGTCACCTGATGGCTCATGCTGGGAATTCCTGTAATTTTCCATTCCATAGTTAATTCCTGTAAACACTCAAGGAAATAAAGTTATAAATTCTTGCAAACAGTTGAAACTTGCAAACAGAGAAATGAAACTATTTGTGATTCTGGTTGTAATCATCTTTTCTTTCTTTCTTTTAAGTCCTCACATTATGAAGTGGGGAAAAATCATTGTCATACACTTAATTCCTCTAAATAAATGGTTAATCTATGGTCAGATATTGTGTAACTGTTCATGTTCACCGTGGTCAGTGGGTCTCCTGCTGCAAGGCCAGTTATGCATACGGTCTACATTCCACAGGATTTGTGGTGTCTGAATCCCTGCGGCCTGTCCGAGGCCTAGAATGCAGCCCTTGCCCTTCAACTAGGCAATGAGAACAAGCGTAGTGCGTTACCCTGCTTGAGAAGGGGAAAAAAGGAGGAAAAAAATGCTCACCTTAAAGGGGTTAATCCTCACAAAAATGTTTACGCCTGAAATGCCTTGAGATGTTTGTGTGGGTTAATTGTTTTGACGTGCAAGTCAATGCTTCCTGCTGCGCCAGCCAACTTGAAAGAAAACTGAAATTAGTTTTTAATGAAGTGGCATTGAAGGTTTCCTTGTAGCCTAGTAATTTTTTTAAAAATATTCATTAAACTGAATAGTTGAGCTAAACTTCTTTGCCTAATGTCTTTTTGCCTGTGTCTTTCAGAATCTTCTTCTGGCATGACGAAAAGGGTAAAAAGATTAAATGCACAGCTCCCCAGTATGTTGACTGGGTCATGAGTTTGGTTCAAAAACTGGTGACCGATGAAGACATATTCCCTACAAAATATGGTGAGTTGAGGCGCCCCCTGCAGTTTTATTCACAGTGTTTACTTACAGAGAAAAAAATGCAATTTGTGACACTGGTGCCCTCTACAGGAGAAAAATAAGAGGTGTTGGTTTCCTAACGTGCATTAGCAGAATACTAGAATTTTAGTTATTGGAAGCATAAGGTACATTTACAGTATGTATATCCAATATATATATAATATTTTGATATCAACTTTATAATAACTAACTGCTAACTCACTGATTTATTGTTGCTTTTTATGTCTTGCCACGTAATTCCATTACAGGTGTGTTTTTGGTGAAAGTAAATATCCTTGCTAATCTAACTCTGTATGCGTGTGTCTCAACTGTAGGTAAGGAATTCCCCAACTCATTTGAATCACTAGTGAAGAAGATCTGCCGGTTCCTGTTCCACGTGCTGGCACACATCTACTGGTCGCACTTTAAGGAGACTGTGGCTCTGGATCTGCAGGGCCACTTGAACACTCTCTACGCACATTTCATCGTCTTCGTCCGGGAGTTTAACCTGGTCGACCCCAAGGAGACCTGCATCATGGACGACCTGTCGGAGGTCCTGTGCGCCCCCCTGCCCCCCTCTGCACACAACCACGTCACAGAGAGATGAGTGCTCCCGGGGAGCAGTATTTACCCTGGCTAGAAACAGGACAAGAGCCTCAAACCCTAACCCACCCCAACATACACACACACACATACAGTACACATGCATACAAACACACATCCCCATCCCACCGCATCTCATCCCAGCCCAAGGCCTGGATACCTGTCAAGGGCTCAGAGACCTTACACATACACACACACACACACACGCGCACACGCACACAACTACACACAAACACACACACATGCGCGCGAGCTTGCGCTCCTGCACTCCCTGATCATTCTTCCACCTTGAGGTGGTCAGAAGGGTGGGTGTGGGGTGTGGGGTGGGGAGTGAAGGTGGGAAGGGGAGGGGATTTGAGCTGTTGGGGACATGACTGGTTTGAACTTCATCCCAGGGCTGTGCCCTCCCTCCACCTACCACCCTTGCTGATAAACTAGGAGAGGTGTGTCTTTTGTTTTTATTTTTTTTTGCTTTTATTTTATTGGATTTTTTTGTTGTGGTTTTTATGATTTTATTTTAATCTTGGAGGCTGTTTTATTTTTTTATTTTATTTTATTTTTTTTCTGGAAGGGGATATTGTTCCCTTACCCTCTTCACTGGCTTAACATAACTGTAGTGGCGCTGTTTCATTGTCTTACTGAAGATGGTATGCACAGTCCAAACTTGTAATAGCCACTAGCTCCCCCTTGTGGTGGGAGGACTGTAGGGAGCAGGTGCATCTCCCGTCCATCCAGTGGCTCAGCCTAGAAGCATGGTGCGCTTATGTCTAACGCGTGTTGTATAATTTAAACTGTCTGATGCCTGGGATGATCAAAGCGTTCTTTAACTCAGGACCTTAGAAGAACGTCACTGCTGCCAGAGAGAGAATGGTCTCTCTCTTACTTTATCCATCTCTCTCTTTCTGTCTCTCTCCATCTCTCTCTCTGTCTCTCACACTATTACATTCTACTACGCTCTCAATACCTTATTCTGCATTCATTGTATAGTACTGAATTCAAAAGCCTACCTGACAGTCTTTATATAGAACTCTTTGCTTATTCAGTATTGGGTGTGCATATACACCCTATGCCAAGACAGGCTGAGGGGAGACAAAAAAAAGAACTGACCGCAATAGAGAATAACATACGCATACATATTTAATATTTAAGGAGATCTGGCGTGGGCCTTTTCCCCCACAGAGGCCAGTGATGCACAGGGAGGAAGGGAGATTTTGCTGGCGTGGTGGGGAGGGGGATGGGGTGGGATGGGTTGGGGAGGGGAGGGGTAGGCCAGCCATACCTGTGCTTAAGGGGCCTGCTGGGACAAGGACATGCCTGATGTCTGCTAGCCCACTGAGGTAGACGTGCGCTGGAGTCGGAGGCCCGAGAGTCACTGGGTGGCGATCGATCGACGTGCCGATTGCGTCACACAGAGGATCCCAAATGCCTCCAATATAATAGCCCTTTGGTTTCGTTTTTTTTTTTTTTTTTTTCCTGTTGCTTTCTGTTCATTTCCCTGTTATTATTATTTTTTAAATATCAAGAGGTCATGATATTGGCACCATTTGAGCATGTAAGATGCACATGTCCTTGCAAGTTGGTTGTGTCAGAACTTTGCCTCTGTCAAAAGGGGATTGGACTTAATTTATTTTGGTTTTATTTGCAGGGTTCTTCAGTTCTGGCTTTCCTTTTATCTATTTTAATTATTATCTTAAGTTAAAGCAATTTAATATTTTAAGCTCTGCAAATTATAATCTAATAAACGACAAAAAAAAAAAAAAGTCACTTGTGTCCTGCATCATTTTCCTTGCCTCGTTTTGTTTCTGTCATAGATCTCAAGCCTTACACAGAAAATGTATGGTGATCAGGTCCAATGTAAAATGAAATGCAGTTTTTAACCAGTTTCAATTGAAAAGGCGACTGTGTTTTAGATAATTAAAAAAAAAAAAAAAACTGTAGGCCATCTAATGATGTTACACTTGTTACACTCTTGAAGTCTATTGAATAACATTACACAAGTGCTGAATATGTGATGCACAATTAACATAGGCTAATGTAGTATGACAATTTAGAGGAGCTGTGTGTAGGATTGTGGCCAAAATTGGTACTACAATCATGTTCAAAATATTTTGTTGCTTTCAGCCATCTCCATCTCCTATACATATCCTTGTTGTATCCTCAAAAGCATCTCCTATACATATCCTTGTTTTATTTCTGACTGTGTCGTGATATTTTTTTGGATGCATAATGAGGCCATGACCATGACAACAACACAAATACCACTTGAAATGACAACATAAGCACTACTTGTGGGCTGCAACTTAGCTTTTCAAATGCAAATATTCTGGCTGGACAACAACTGTCAGTGATATTAGTGTTTAAAATGAACATGATTCCATCATGTCTGGTGACATATCAGGGCCGTTTAATGATTATTTTGAATACATTTCTTACACATAGCTCCTTTAATGCCATATTACACTGTTTTTTATTTTTTTTATTCATGGCGACCCACGTGAGAGAGAGCTGGGGGCCAAAAATGGCCCCCGGACTGTAGTTTGGCCGTCCCTGCATTATAGAGAAAATACTTTTGCACATCTATGACCAAAGCATGATATATTCCAAGGCAAGACCTGTCCCTGAAGTAGTACTCCCCCTGATAAAGTCAAGGACTATTAGGTCATATTCATTTTTATTCTGAGGTTTCACTCAAACGCTATAGTTCCTCTGAGAAGTTGCCCCATAAAACAAATATAACAATCCACAAAGTCTAATACAAATATTCATTCAAATTTAATACACCGTTCACTCCTTTAAATATCATTCATGATAAATAAGGCAAATCAGCACTTGGCCTCATCAGGTCTATGAGTCATCTACTTATGGCATCACACATACTTGCATCAATTTCTTAACAGCACCCTGAGAAGTGGATACATGCATTCAGTTCAACATTGGGAAACATTCGGAGGATGTAAGAAAATCGTCTGTTAGTGCATTTAAGGTATGTAGGATACACACGTGCAAACGATAATATAAAATTGATATTGCATAATTAAGCTGTTTTTTTTTTCAAGTAGCATGTGCCTTACATTTTTCCGCCTGAGTGATTAGGCTCATATGCCTACTTCAAATTTGACAGGTGATTGTGCCCTGTTCTCTTCGTTCACTGGCTGTTGAGTTTTGTCTTCTTGACTGATGCTAGACTGTTTTACGCGTCTTCTGACAGTCGCCCTAGTGTAAATGGCCTCCTTAAAGAGCGCCAACCCGCCCCCCTCCTCAAGATCTTTCGCACTGCAAAGTGGAGTGGGTACTTTTGCCGTGTTCCCAAATTTCGAGTAGTCCACGGCATAAATCCCATCATCCTCGCTCACTGTGGGCACGAAGCGTTGTCCCCACAAAATCTCCTCAGATAAGTAAGACGTCCGCGCCTGTGTAGTGATGCCTGTGGTTTCCACGACTCCCTCCAACACGACTATCACTTCTATATTTTCATTCTGTAATTCAACTGCTGACAGTTCGTATAATGGACTATTTTTGTCAATGACATGGCAGATAATAAGTGGTGACACCAGGAAGATACCATTCGTCCCAATAGGATTATCCATTTGGATGTCTATCTGGTCAATTGGAACAATTTCACCTTCGTTGGTAGTTGTCTTTCTCACTACCTGCATTCTGACAGCAGCACTGATAATCATGCTCTTTCGGAGGTCCCCGATGCGGATCATGAAGCACAGTTTGCCATTGCGAAGACTTATCACTGCATGTTTACTGAAGATTAGAGTCTCCGCACGTCTTTTAGCTTGAGCTGTTTTCATGAAGATGCAGCCAAGCATGATGGCGTTGATAACTAGTCCCACAATATTCTGAACAAGTAGAATGATAATGGCGGACACACATTCGTCGGTGATCATTCGTCCACCGAAACCAATAGTCACCTGTACCTCGATGGAAAAAAGAAAAGCTGAGGAGAAAGAATGGATGTCGGTCACGCACGGGACAAAGTCTTCTTTTTGCTGGTCAAGGTCTCCGTGCGCAAACGCTATAAGCCACCAGATCATACCAAACAAAAACCAGCTGCAAAGAAATGACATTGTAAATATTATGAGTGTGTGTAGCCATTTTAAATCGACCAAAGTAGTAAAGACGTCCTGCAGAAATCGTCCTTGTTCGCGAATATTCGTGTGGGCTACGTTGCAAGTCCCGTTCTTGGCAACGAATCGAGCCTTTCTTTGTACTGGTCTGAATTTTGGTTGCAGCACATCCTCTGCCAAACGGGTAAGAAAATAATCATCGGGAATAAGTCCTTTCCTTGACAACATTGCTCCATGCTATGATGGCATCAACTCGTCTTCAGCCCTTGGTCCGCTAAGGTACGAAATCGTCAGAAGGAGTCAGTTTGGTAACATGGACGCGCATCCAGCGCAAGTGTTGTCATCTGTTCTCCAAAACTATGTGCACCTTTCACAGACCCGGCGCTAGAGCAGGCGAGGTGCTCCCAGGGATAGAGTCCACTTTCGGCACCCCAGCTGCTGACGCCAATCACTTTGCAATTGGATATTTTCTTCTCGGTCCAGCCACTGTCATTCGCCGAACAAGGCATTCCTTTCCCATTCAGTTGGGGCACGCGTATGCCTGTGTCATACACCAAAGATAGTAGACTGGAGAGAGGAAACAGTACTCTAACCAGTGTTGAGGGTCATTACTGCCTTGCATCGACCCCAGTGTAATGTAATACAGACAAGCACCTTGCTTACAGAGTTCATCTTTGCGCATAGACGTCACATCACAGACTACCAGCGCACGTCGATCTGCGCCCGGTTTTAAAACAATTAACACACCCCTGTAAAAATTTCAGTAACTACTTGAAAAATCTAACACTGGGTAAAATATGTTTACTAAACAGAAAATATGAAAGTAGAAAGTTCACTTTGAGTTTCCCTTTAATGTATTTGTGCTGCCTCAGAGTTGAATCCAAGTTGGTCCACCAAATAGCTTTCATTCTTGTCTGTGTACAGTTGACAATTTCTGCTCCATTTGTGATCCTGGCAGTATACTAGCTTTAATCATATCCAATAATGTTTCCACATGCATGGTAGCAGTTGTTAACAATGTTGTCCATTACAACTACTCCACTGGATAGCCTATGCAAACATTGTATTATCACAGTGTAAATGAAGTTGTTGAATGTTAGCCAAGATAAGTCTACATGTACAACACCTACCAAATGTGAATGTCTGCCAACCATGTCAGTATACTTGTGTAATAGATATATTTTCTCCTCCCACTGGGAGTATTCCTTACTGTTATTCAACAAATAGTACCCATTTTTAAAAAATATATGATTTTAAATGAAAATTAACTTTTTTTATTAATAAAGAACCATCATCTTATTTACAAATTTCTGATGAACGATAAAAAAACAAAACAAAACAAAACAAGACAAAACAAACAAATAGTAGTCCATGATGCAATTGCACTTTGAAGGTCCTCTATTCAGTCTTTTTTCTTTCTCCTTTTTATCATTTGTCTGCTTTGACAAAGGAGGCAAATACACTGTCCTCCTGTTCGAGCAGGACCTCTGGCTTATCGTATTCCAGAATGATTCCTCGCTTCATGACAATGACCAAATCGGCGTTCAAAATGGTGTGAACACGATGCTGTATAGGATACATTCAAGAGACATGTAATCAGTTAGACACGCTTTGTTTGCTCACAAAACAACAGCAATAGCACATCTGCACATCTGTCCTTAATACCACCTCTTTGTACCCCCCTACCACCTCCCCATTAATGCACAAATACAGTAGGCTACCAGACCTAATTTCACTGTATTTCTTACACCTAGTACCTAAACACTTGTGACAAATACAGTGAAGTCTAAATAAAGCTGTTCACAACATTTTGTCTGGACAATGGCTAGCTTATCTCCAAGTGTAACTGTAATGACCGCAGTAAATGCCTGAAGACAAAGGCTGCATAGAGCATTATCAATATACTATGCAATGCTAATGTGTATTTGGTAATGAGTACACTACATTGTACAGTATAGTATACAACAGCACTGTATATTCATTATCGGTTAGTTACACAAGTACACAAGGTACACCAGTATTTCTGCAGGTTTTAACAAGTTAAATTTAAGAGAACTAATTCATAACGCTGACCAATTTAAGAGAACCGTAGCCTATTGGTACCAAGGTTATTGAGTGCTGCCTTTATGAAAAAGAACCAAACAATGTGATGTGAAATGAGCTCCTGTGCCCCATTTTGTTCAATCTACTGTATGTTGTATGAAATTTTCCAACTGACAGCACTCAGTGTCCTCTAACAACACAGCTAAGGATGGATTCACAACAGATTTCTTCTTTAAGACTTTTTAAGACCCTGCAGAAATCCTGGTGCATTTTATTCTGAAGTACAGTAGGTGATGTCGAGCAAATAGTGCAAACTGATAAGCCACTGTGTGTTTGATAAGTCTCTGGTGTTTTACTAGATACCCACCGCTATGGTAACCACCGTCCTATCAGCAAAAGCTGTCATCACCACTTTCTGTAGAATGCTCTCCTGAAGCCAAGGAAAAAAAAGAGATAAGGGTCAGAACCACAGAACTAGATATTTGTCAGGAACATTTACCAAGTAATAACTGAAGCAGCAATCTTAACCGAGTAGTGGTGTTCACTGTGAAAGGCACATAAGGTGGTGTAAGAAGATACCTCAGGTGTCACAAAACTTGTATGTTTGTGTGACCTACTTTCATTTTTCATTAGCATGCTTAAACCTCTAATTGCTTCCCTGGGATTAGTACAGGAAGTTAAATAAATATTGAACTGCTCCTAAGCTGCTGGAGAAGCGCTGAGGCAGAGTCAGAAGTGTTTGCCCTATTAGTCTGCCAGCGAGGCTGGGGCATTAAATCCAGTCCCCACGCTTCACTGGGCCAGAATGATGGTGTGTGGTTCCTCTTTGTGACAGGGCACCCTCACAATGTCTGCACTTGGGTGTGCTGTGTCTGTGCCTTAGAATGAATGAACAAAACAAAGTGTTTTTCCGCCTGGGGACTCTCAGATAGACTTACTGACCATAGCCTACAGTACATAGCCTAGGCTAGGTAAGGATGACTGTGTCTGAAGACCTATCCATGTCTACAGTTACGCCAACAGAGGTGTAGCTAAGCTGGCATGCCGTTGTGATGTTTGTAAAGGTGTAGGTAGCTTACCGTAGCCATGTCTATGGAGGCAGTGGCTTCATCCATGATAAGGATGCTGCTTTTCCGCACGAACGCCCGAGCCAAGCAGAAGAGCTGTCTCTGGCCCTGACTGAAGTTCTCCCCACCCTCTGTCACCATAGCGTCTGGAACACACACACACACACACACACACACACACACACACACACACACACACACACACATACAGACACACACACATACACATCACCATCACACACACACACACACACACACACACACACACACACATACAGACACACACACATACACATCACCATCACACACACACTCATCACTCTTGATTACAGTATATGATTCACTATTTTTGTTTCTGGACCTTACTGAATTTCTAAATACCAAAGGCGGTCTTACCCTCCATTTGCCACTGACCCCAGAGCATTAAGCGTTTATTCCATTTGAGTGGGCAGTGGAGTTATGCAAGTGTGTCTTTAAATGGCTCTGCATGATAATATGAGTATGAGAGAGTATGACTACAGTACATGAGTGTAGTGCAGTCTATTTTGAAAGAAGACGAGGCTAGCTAGACTACCAACCATAACACTGTATCAGTCTCATCTCATTAGAAGAGAATGTTGGACTTATGAATAAATCATAAAACAGAGTTCTGAAAGTTACTGATTCAACAACAACACTGTTTGCTTAACCTTGTATGTCAGCTGGAAAACAGACTTTGAAATCACAAAGGAGGCAATTATAAAAAAAAAAAAAACATTACATAATATGTATAATACAGTATAATCAAGTATCAAAGGAACAGGACTTCAAAACCCAAGGATATATTTGTCCAGTGTCCATTAAAAATGATACCAATGCCGTACCAATGTTTTGATGTGTGTAAATCTGAGGTTCTTACCAAGACCTCCAGGCAAGGATTTCACCACAGGTTTGAGCTGGGCAATCTCCAGGGCTTCCCAGAGCATGCTGTCGGATGCTTTATTCTCTGGGTCCAGGTTAAACCTACGCAGACAGGGAAAATGACATGCTGACATTGAAGATGCTATGCCATTATTCCTAACAGCTGTGAAATGACCAAATACTACAAAAGTGCGTTATTAAAAATCAATCCTCAAAATAACAAAATAACAAGTACAGCAACACTTCCCCTATTTTGTTAAAAAAAGAAGACAAGTGGCAATTTCACTCTCATCTTGGCCATAACCTTTCCCTTTGCCATACTGTTACAAGGTAATCGCTCCTGGGACAATTTTATGTTTGTTTTATTTGTTTCTTTTAATTTAAAGTTTTTAAGTTAACTAAGTTAAATAATGTAACATAATTACATTATTACTAATAATAGGCTATTAGTGATTATGTAACAGGCATCACATGATGTCTCATGACCTTGTAAGGTGAAACTGAAACTTTTTTTAAGAGACTATTCTTATTCACCCCAAAAAAACTGTCAATGCCCCTGTTGTGCCATTCTGATTTTTCATTACAAGCACAAGTGTGGACTAAGAGGAAGAGTCAGGCCATCTGCGCCTGCCTCTCTCCCTTCCTCTCTCCCTCCCTCTCTCCCTCCCCCACTCACTCCCTCCCTCTCTCCCTCTCTCTCTCACTCCCTCCCTCGCTCACCTTATGGTCCCGCTGAACAGGATGGGGTCCTGCAGGATGATGGAGAAACGCGACCGCAATGTCTGCAGAGGCAGCTGGGCGATGTCAATCCCATCTATGATGATGCGTCCTAGGGGAGGTAGATGGGAAGGGATGGGTGGGTTGGTGGGGAGATTGGGGCATCAGCCAGAATGTCAAATGATGGTGGAACATTCACATGCACAGAATGAAAAGCAATGGGGACACTTGTAATGGAAAATGTCAGAGTTTGATTAGTACAGTGGGGTTTTAGTTTATTAGAAAGCCGTAATATTTTATTAGAGGTGTTCCAATATGGAAAAAGGCCTCAATAGTAAAACAACTTCCCTTTTTTAAGGTATACCTGTAATATGTGCATGAGTAGTCTGTGTGTGTGTGTGTGTGTGTGTGTGTGTGTGTGTGTGTGTGTGTGTGTGTGTGTGTGTGTGCGTGTGTGTGTATGCATGTGTGTATGTTTAATAATTTGTGAAAAGCCACGTTTAATAATTTGTTAGACAGTCTGATATTACACTCTATGAAATGACAGTCCATACCCTCAAAGGTGTCCACCATGCGAAAGAAGGCCAGTGAAAAGGAAGATTTGCCACTCCCTGTTCTGCCACAGATCCCAACCTAAGGATGAAGCAGCACAGCTAACATTAATATCATGGCGCTGGTACTCAGATAACATCTTGCCGATGCACAGCCATGAGGACATGATACGTGAGCTGTAACCTAAGATGGAGGCAGGGTGAGTGAACTCAAGATATGCCCTTGAGGGTGAATAAGACAAAGAGGAATGAATAAAGTGAGGGGACCAGAGGGAATGAGAGAGAGAGGCAGGCAGAGAGAGACGGTGGGGTAAAAAGGAAATAAAGTTTCAAATAATACAGTACATCTAGGAAAAAGAAAGAAAGAAAACAGAGAAGGGATAGAGAAATGGAATCAGAGGTACAGTAACGTGGTGATGTGGTGGGTTTTGGTGGTGGTTGTGGAGCTGCACCTTCTGTCCAGGGCTGATTTCTGCGTGGACATTCTTGAGGACGGGCTTGAGGGTGCTGTCGTAACGCACGCTAAGGTTCTGGATCTGAATCTCCCCTTGATGGGGCCATCCTTCTGGCACTTGAGACGCCGCTGCTCAAAGACCAAAGAGAGACAGGAGAGAGAGAGAGAGAGAGAGAGAGAGAGAGCAAAAGGAACAGAGACACCAGGGAGAATAAAGATGGATAGGTATAAAGATAGAAGAAGAGTGGAAAACAGAGAGATACAACTAAATTTTAGTCAGCTGGAGCGACTTTCCTGTCAGAGTGAGCGACATAACCCAACCACCCCCTCTCAGAGATAAACAGGACGTTCCATGGCAACAGTGTCACTCACACATGAGTCCCTCGTAGCTCTCTGGCTCGGTCTTTAGCAGGGCACTGATCCTCCTGACAGAACCCATCTGTACCTCTATGTCTGCCAGGTTACGCACCATCCAGTTCAGGTAATTAGACACCTGGAAAACAAACACTTGTCATTACACTGACGAAAGAGGTCACGTTTGAATCAAAACACCTGCAAGAAGCAGATATCTTAACTGATCACCTGAAATATTTATGAGGGGTTATCGATCTGAATAATTAATCGTTGATAATTCACTTGACACCATTACCACCACCTAAGCATGCATGACTTGGCCATTCGATAGCTGCCTGTGCAGAGACCCTGTGATAAAGGTACTGGCAGAGTGTGAACATCGCTTTTATTCATATTTTATGTGCCTTCCATTATTTTTATTTTCATGGTGCATGATGGCACATCATTTAGCATTACAGAAGTGGACACGAATTTCAATTTTGGCTTTCGTGTTTTAATACAGGCTTCAAAAACATACTCTCTCTCTCTCTCTCTCTCTCTCTCTCTCTCTCACACACACACACACACACACACACACACACACACACACACACACACACACACACACACACACACACAAACAGAACTGCTCTTACCATTAGTGCATAAGTGAGGCCAAGTCCTACTAGCCCAGTGGATAGATGGTTGTATATAGAGTTTGTTATGGAGGCCACGGCAGCAATAAGCACAATGCAAGCTCCAACGTACTCCTACAAGAGAAACAAGAACTCACTCATCTACTGCTCCCATGAGAAACACCAAAGCCCTACAGGGAGTAGCATTCAATCAACAAGCACCCACTCAACAACCAATAAGTCTGATTACTTTCATTTTTAAAGGAATCCTCTTGTAATGAAAAACACATTTCCCATGGTCCCATGGTTAATCCTTCAATCTTTAACACCTCAATGTTCTCCATTAG
>JAODXP020000017.1:33820329-33830329 GCA_027497455.2 Sardinella longiceps | reverse complement strand
TCTCCCCCATCCTTCTCGCTCTCCCTTTTAACACACACACACACACACACACACACACACACACACACACACACACACACACACACACACACACACACACACACGTACCTCATAGGGGCCAGTACGATGGTTTTGAGAAGATGGTTGTGGAGCTCCTTGGCCACACGCAGCCCTGTCCACTCCACGGCCACTGAGGTAGCCAGACAGAGCACTATACCCAGGCAACAAAGCACACTGAACACCGTCAGGTACGACGAGTGGCTGAAGCCACACTCCTGCAAGTTGGGAAACACACACACACACACACACACACACACACACACACACACACACACACACACACACACACACACAAACATTTCATCTGGGTCAACAAAACACTGTGTAAAAATGATTGACACAGAAAGTTAAGTAATAAATATGAATATAGCTATTAAAGTTATTTATAGGTTAAAGGTATAAACACAGATAAATAAAACAACACAATACAACACACAGTGCACATTTGTCATTACAATTGGCTGGAGAACTGCACTGCAGATGAAACACAATGATAACACCACTCTACTCTCCAAACCTGCAGCTGTGTTACTTTATTTAGAAGACAAAAATGTTTTGTGACAAAGCAGCTTTGTCAGGGCCACTTTCGTAAAGCAGAACTGACAGAAAGGTTATCCCCTGAATGGAGGGATGGCACACAACAGCACACAAACTCAACATAAGAGAAGAAAATAGGCTTTCGTGGATGGAAAGAAAGAGCTGATGTTAAAGGTGCTTAAATGAAGAACACAATAACCTGAGAGTTTTGAAGTGATGAGATGACTATGCGTGATACATTTGTATGCTAGTGTATATGTTTGTGCGTCTTTTTCCAGTGATTATTTTGTGTGTGTGTGTGTGCGTGTGCAGAAGTGTCTGTGTGTCTGAAAACAATAATGCTGAAAAGCAATAAGAGAGGCACACACGTCAATGTGGGTCAAATGGTGCAAAACCAAAATAACCCTCTCAACACAAGAGCTTCACTTCACTGGCCGACCGACCCCTCTTCATCTCGTTCAAACTGCTGTGAAGGACGCCATCAAAACAGACAACAGAGTTTGGCTGAGCGCCCTCACCTTCAGATAAACAATACAAACTCACAAAGAGTGACAGACACACAGTTGAGTGAACAAACACACTAACATGAACCATCTCAGGACCAGCAGTCTATGTAGCTTCCCCACTGTTGTCTGAGACTATACTACTGCAATTGCATGAGGCCTTGCATGCTCCTTACAGCAATCTATTAGGACATGCCGTAGAAATCATATATATATGTATGTGTGTGTGTGTGTGTGTGTGTGTGTTCAAAATGTCTTTTCCATATGGCTGTGCCTTTACACATATCCATATGGAAAATAAAACACTTAATAGCATACCTAGTAAGGTAATTACTTCTATTGTGTTGTAGCTTAATTGTTAATACTCTTTTTGTAAGTTGCTTCGGATAAAAGTGTCTGCTAAATGCATAAATGTAATCAGAGAGGGTTAAAATATTCAGTATTCTATGATCTTTGATGTAATGTAATGAAATGTAGTGTAAAAAGGCAGGAAGAGACACAAGAGTGGAAACCCATTTTGAGGGATAGAGCAGCAGCTGCTGGTGGTTCTCTTACTGTCTCTGCCATGCCTGAGTGGGTAAGCTAAACCTGTCATGCAGTGCCAAGAACCCAAAACAAACGGGGCTTTTCTGACTCGCACAAAGCCCTCCTGGGGAATCAATCCCCTCTGATGGACATAAAAGACTACAGAGGCTGGCGAGTGACTAAATGGAACAAAACGGATGTTCAGGAGAAGCGTGACGAATTTTGTAACATCCCTTCACACAAAACATTCAGGTGACTTAAGGGGAAGGTTTGACTGTGGCTGGCCACTTAAAGCAATGTATTCTGGCTGACACTGAGGATTTTCTATTAGGCAAGAGTGATGCCAGGATAGGCTTTTGGCCAATTATGGAAAAAAGTCCTGCACAGTTAACCAGCCAGCTAGCCAAGTTGGACAAGCCGACTCACCGCTCACCTGCAGGTGTCTCAGCTTGTTTCTTCCTGCATATAACCCACCATCACCACCCCATTCGCCTCACATACTCCTTAGCTCAGCAACAATTACCGGAATCTCATCTAACGAGAGATTTCAAGCCCTATCCTTTGCCATTGTAGCCAACAACATCAACAATTAAATCATTCACATACACTGAATTTTCCTTGCTGTCTCCTACTTCATGGTCTCTGATCTGACAGTTTAAATGTACACAGCTTTTAATTATTTGCCAGCCAGTGTTAGATGATCGCATTGTAAGTATTGACAAATTCTTCCATTATCATCCATTGGTTATGCTCTCCAATCGATATCTAAGGGTTTAAGACAGGATGCTTGTTTGGATTTCACATGATTCATGTCAGCACAGCATCAGGTGTGAACTTACAAGCACTTCAGCACCCCGGCCAGCGACCTTGTCTGACATGCTCTCGTCACAGTACACCTGTAGTTCCCTCAATCAAACTATGTTGCATGAGACTGTGCAGTTACAAAGACCAGACTCAATCTCGTATACTTCTGGGTTGCTTGCGTGGTCCCCCCGGAAGGTGCACACATCCAACTGGTAACTGCTGTGTAAACGGAATATCTGTATCTAACAACTCCATGTTATATTTTGTTTTCATTTTGTAATAATAAGTAATGCAACCAGCCACCACTTCCTTCACTCACAAGTCCAAGGCCTTAAGCAGTAGGCAATGGCTGCACTCATGCCCCCATTACAGTGATCCAAAATACCGAGGTGCTGGACACCACCCTTGCCCTCCCTATTAATGTGGTGTGTGTGTGTGTGTGTGTGTGTGTGTGTGTGTGTGTGTGTGTGTGTGTGTGTCTTAACTGTGATTCGATAACTCTGTGTTTGAGTTTTCAAGGACAGGAAAAAACCGCAGTGTTGGCACACCGTTCCTGCCCTCTCTATTAATGAGTGTGTGTATGCGTGTGTGTTTGCATGTATGTGTGCGTGCACACAAGTATGTGTTTACGTGTGCTTCTGCATGGCTGCTCCTAATGATCTAAGATCTCTCTCTTCTCTCTGAGTTCCCTTGAGCCTTTGGCTCTGGGATAGATGGGCTGATCAGATGGCACCGGGCACATCCCAACCCGACGTGCAGGAACACTTTGCCCCTGACGCGTGCTGGCACTGATGCCCGCATGGTTGGGGGCTCTAGCGGGTGGCGTGATGGCAGTGTATTCTAGAGCACTGCCAGCAAATGGCCCTGGCACAGACTACCAGGGGGGTTATGTGAGCTGACATTTCCCACCGAGCAAAGTAGGGAGATACACTATTAATATGCAGGCTGTGTTGTGGGAGCACTCAGGCAGTCTTAACATTGAATCTCCAGCAATCTTAATGTGGGAAAGTACATACAGTGTATATATATAACTGTGTAGGTGTATTGTGAGGGCGGTAATCCGTCTCTCTTCTATCATGTATTTTCATGTATTTTAGCTTTTTCCCACACTTGACAGATATAAAGTATTGTGTGTGTGCGTGTGTGTATGTGTGTGTGTGTGTGTGCGTGTGTGTGTGTGTGTGTGTGTGTGTGTGTGTGTGTGTGTTTGTAGCCTCAGAGGTAAGGACACACCTCTCATTACAGTAAGTAGCATGCATTCAAAGTGTGGGGCTATAGAACTTAAGACATGTTATCCAAATGGAGCTTCATGCTTTTCCATGAGTAAGCACAGACATAGCGAGGTGTGATCAATGCGATGCTAACACACAGATCGGATGCTGAGCTGTGTTTGTAAGCAGCAGTCCTTCAAAGCTCCTCTGAAATGTAGCGGTTCATTCCGTCCTCAGTCATCACCCCTCTGTGCCTCTCTGGGCTGCTGGAACAACTGCTGACTTCTGTGTCAGCACATTAGCCAGGAATACACCGCTCACATTTCCTACAACAAACTGTCAAGGTCTCTAGCGCCAAACAAGACCTCCCTCTCTTCCTCCCACTCCATCACTCTTTCTCTCTCTCTCTCTTTAACTCACTCTCTGTATTTTCTTAGCCCACACATAATACGATCACACACACACACACACACACACACACACACACACACACACACACACACACACACACACACACACACACACACACACACACACAACCACATACAGTATACAGACACCTCATTCGGCTATTTCATGTCAATCAGCTTATCAAACTATTTCCGAGACAAACTGGCAAAACATCTGTCATCCACGACTCCCTCCTCTCTCATTATCTCCACACGCTTCCCTCACCTGTATGGAGGTGCAGTTTCGCGTGGCCGCTTCGATCTTGGCGTTGATGGCGTCGGACGTCCAGTGGGCGAGCCAGTAGTCGATGGCCACCATCAGGGAGTGCTTGAAGAGCTGCGAGAGCAGCAGCAGCAGCAGCAGGATCATACCCGCTGAGCTCAGGTACGTGCCAAACGCCCGCCACGGGATAGTCGTGCGGTGACGCATTACCTGCGACAGGTTGTCCTCCTCGTCACTCTCTATGGACTCCTCTAGATGGACAGAAGGAAGAGAAAGAGAAAGAATGAGAGAGAGAGAGAGAGAGAGAGAGAGAGAGGGAGAAGAATGAGTGTGAGACATTAGAGAAGTTGCAGAATTCTACAGTCTGGTAGGTCTTGCTAGTTCACATACTTGCAAGCAGTACAATGCAATACAGAAGCATAGGGATGAAAATATGGAAATGTACATGTATCTAATACGTAAGGGATAACGGCCGCCGAGGTGTCCCGATATCAGAAGAATAATGGACGACGCGAAGGCGAAGAACAGCCCGACGGCGAAGTCCATTATTCTTCTGATATCGGGACACCTCGAAGGCCGTTATCCCGCTTATCACCCGGTTGCAACTAAAACGTATAGATGGTAAGCAAGTGTTTAAAACATAAAAGAAACACGTGGCTCCGTTTAGAAAGAAGTTATCGTGTTCGGTTGGGGTACTATTTTCATATGAAAGAAGAATCGCAAGACTGCATTCTAAAGAGCATTGATATAGAACGCTGGTGAAACTTTTTTAGCCCAACAATGCCTCAGGTGTCCTGTTATCTAGAAATAACGGACACCCTGACAGCCAATCAGAAAACAGTATTCCATTCCGCCGGGTGATAAAGTAATGGTTTGTGTGAGCTTACTATTCAATTAGGCCCCATTTACTCCACACACTGCAGGGTATGGCAACATTATGACAGTTTGCGCACATGGAAACGATAGTGATCATGATAGTTTACGATAGTGATCATATTTAGACTTCACTCGTTATATTTCTGTTCAGCATACTGAATGTATAACTGAAGCAGATTAATATAGGCAGAATGATGAGTCATCAAAACCCTATCATGTTTACCTACAGCTAAAAATGCTGATGAGACAGGCTGAAATGATAACAAATGACACTGAGAATGATATATTCACAAATTAGCCATTAATTGTTCTGGACAGCTCTATCAAACTATCATCAATCACATTGGTAATTAGAGTCCTTTCTGCACAACTATAATCAGCAGCACTAAATCAGAAGGCCTTTAAACAGTCCAAATAATTAACCTCAATTCCTACAAGGCATCAGTTAAGATCTCTTCCTCCTCTCTGCCCTCATAGGACTTTAGCTGTGTGTGTGTGTGTGTGTGTGTGTGTGTGTGTGTGTGTGTGTGTGTGTGTGTGTGTGTGTTTCTAAAGGAGCCTCTTACTGACCTCTAATGTCAACAAAAGGGCTACTCACTGCTTGGCTTATACTAACTAGCCTGTGTCTGATAGCTAGTGTTTGACCTCAGAGAGCAAAAGAGGACGTTTCAGAGAAGCAGCGTACAGGATGTTTAGACCATCGCTTGGGGCAGATCTGTCTAACTAGAGTCTGATCTGACAAAATCAGAAAGAAATATAGACAGGAAGGAAGGAATAGTGGAAAGAGGGTATGAAAGAAAGAAAGAAAAAAAGAAAGAAAGAAAGAAAGAAAGAAAGAAAGAAAAAAAGAGAAAAATGAGGGAAGGATGAATGTCTAAAAAGGCAAATGGACTGAAGTATAAGGATTATTGCTAACGATGCATTCATTTGTCAAACTGTCAATAGCAACAGTCATTGACTATCACACATAGCAAAATGCAGCAGTTGCAATTGGCACACAGAAACGCACACACACACACACACACACACACACACACACACACACACACACACACACACACACACACACACACACACACACACACACACACACACACCATCACACTGCTAGTAGCAGCACAGCTAAGCTCTAACACCCACTCATCACTCCAAATATACCACATTGCATCACGCATGCAGCTACCGCATGTGCATCATGTGGGTGTCGGGTTAAAGATGGAGGAGAGAGAGAGAGGCACACATGGACACAATCAAAGAGACAACTACTGAGGCATCACACACATGCTGGTTTCACTGTTCCGATTTGGGAAGGGGAGGGGGAGGGGGGAGGGGATGTGGGAGGTTGGTGGGGGTTGGGGTTGGGGTTGGCGTGGCATGGTGAGGTATGGGGGAGGTTGATAGGGAGTGAACACACAGCAGTAGACCACCACTTGTGCACACATCGCTGAGAAAACCATGCCATCAACCCACACCTGCAAAACCCAGAGCTGGAGAATCTCCACAAGTCCACAAAGAGGTGCCACCAAGATACAGAAGACAACACAGAACTGGTAAAGAGCATGTCATCTTCTTACAAACAAACAGACAACAGTCACACAGGACAAAACATTACAGTGTCAAACAACAGAGAATTATCAACAGGACAAAATGACCAAAGATTCTGTGATTACTGTAATTGAATGACTGATTTTCCCATCTTTTATCTCAAGGCTAGCCCAGGGCATGGATTAAAAGATAGCCTTCCAGATAGCAATTCACAGTAATTACGATACTGCTGGGCCTTTCAATGGAAATAATTAGAATGGTTTGTAATTAGAGCAAATTACGGCCACTTACAAAGAAGGAGGGATTCAAGGGAATAATCTTTCTTGTCTGGAACGTGACTATGCAAGTTTACATGAAAACAGATCTCTGCTATTTATAGAGTCAATGCCAATGTTCCCCCTACACCTAACTACTGAACCCTAAAGGACGTTATTGGCATGAATTGGCCAACCATGAGGTCAAATCATGTCGGTGCAGCATGCAATGGAGCAGGGCCTTGAGCTTTTGGATGGAGCCTTGAATGTAACATTCTACAGCATTGTAACCAGCTGTGTAAAAAGGAACTATACATTGAACAAAATATAGTTTTTAGCATGTGATTGCAGATCTAACTGCAGTAAAAGACAGCATGTTTTCAACTGAAGGAGACAATTTGCTCTGACTTTTTCAAAATTTCCTTTTTTAGGTGTTGACATTCTATTTAGACTGTGATACAGTGATAAGCAATGCAAACATTACCAGTGATCTACAACACAACTACAGATATTCACATGAACAACAGGCAGACAAAGACCAGTGACCAGTGAAGAGTGGTGAGGCAAAGACGCTTGCGGAGCTTGTGTTTACCTTCATCCTCCTCCTCCGTCTTGAGGGCCTCACGTGAGTACATGGCCCTGCGAAGATTCTTCCTCTCCAGTGCCGTCATGTTCTCTTCCACTGTCTCCTGATAACCCGAAAAACAAACAACACACACACCAGGGTGAGTGTGCTATCAACAGGGAGCTTGGTAGACAGACAGATCTAGTAAGAGTATTTTGTCATAATAAGTCATAAGTCATAAGTCGTGAGAGAATTACAGCAAATTATGTGAACTTCTGTCAATCTGTCATAGGTATCATGAATTACTACCGCAGGAGAGAGATAGCAGTTTAGATGGATATGATCAAAACAAACCAAAGAGAAACAGTAACTGTGGTTGGCTAGAGCACTGAAGGGCATTGGAGTAAAAAGATCATTTTAATCATCTGGGTGCATACCAAGATATATCTCTACCTGAACATGCCCCAAAGTTAACTAAAAGGATCATTTCACAATGAAGGAGATTGGTACCTTGTTATAGTGTCTCACCTTTTCAAACTCCTGGTCCTGTCTGTGCATGAGGGTCTTCCACTGCTCAAACAGCTCCGGCTCAGCGTTCTGAATGTCTTTGAGGGTGCCCTCGGTCTGGATACTCCCATCCTTCATGGCAATGATCTGGGAATAAAGACCATTAAAATAATTAAAAAATGATGTCCATCTAACTAACATTCAATGCTAGGGTCGTGAAAGGGTCCTACCCAGTCAATGTTACATGGTGCAATATCAAAGTGTTTTGGCTATTCATTGACAATCTGACAGTCAGACATATCATTCTCCATTCTAAGCTAGCACAGCATCCCAATAGATTTTGCTTGTTTGAGGTAAACAAACTGCTTGGTGTAACTTTAAGAATTTATTTTCCCCATTTACAAAGCACTGTTTTTTTTTTCAATCTGTTGGCTTACTGAATAAATGAGTCTCTTCTCCGTTGAAATAAACAAACCTCTCTGCATGCTTCTCAACATCAATCATTGGGAGAGAAAAAGGCAAAACAGTACTCTATGCTGCCATAGTGACAGCCTCACAATGGTACAGTAAATGGCTTTCGCTGCAGGGGCTTAACCACACACCACAGAGCCCTGAGATGTTGAAACACTCAAGCTTTTTTATTTTTTCAAAATAAAAAAAATGGATGAATAAAGTCAAAGAGATGATTCTATAAGGCCTGATTTGTCTGTGTTTCTGAGTGGCGCAGTATTATCTGAACAGCTTTGATGTCCTCTCTATACTTTCCATAGTGTTGTGTACAAGTCAAGACAATCCATATGGTTCAACTGATTCCCACTGGTGAACTATCAGTCCACCACATTTCACTTAAATACTCTTGAGTATCCTACTGTGATTAGCCCTGTCAAAATAAACAATAATGATTTCTCACTAGAAAACACTGTGGCGTCTCAGTGTGGCCAATAAGGAAATGGAAAACTCAAAATGTCAAACAGGCATCTTCAACTTGGCTCTCTCCCAAGTCTATAAGCACTTTCTCCTCAAAAACCCTGATTCTTTTGGCCTTAGACCAGCAGGCTGGCTGTTTGCTGAGTAATGATTGAGTGTGTGTAGCGTATAGAGGATGAACACATATTAGGCTCAACAGTAAATCCAACTCAGCCTGTCACACAGGAAACTGCTATGGGGGGATTTTACTGTACTCTCCTCCCTGGAGAAACACTAAGACCACACAAGGAGACGGGTATCAAGGGACACAGAACAGAGACGAGAGGCTTATGAAACTATATATACTCTTAAGCTATATTCCTATAGTATTAT
This sequence comes from Sardinella longiceps, assembly GCA_027497455.2. Classification (NCBI taxonomy): domain Eukaryota; kingdom Metazoa; phylum Chordata; class Actinopteri; order Clupeiformes; family Clupeidae; genus Sardinella; species Sardinella longiceps. The sequence goes on along the minus strand of JAODXP020000017.1, from coordinate 33,820,971 downwards.
TTTTTTATTTGGGTGGGCATTTGTGCAACTGCCTTTTCTTAGAGCCTGCATCAATGTGATATTGGCTAAAAAAAACCTCTTAGTTTCTGTTCACAAATCTCAGTCATAATGGCTTTGCTGAGAGCCTGCAACTTACCATAAGCAAGGCTGCTATGCTGGTTATATTCTTCTTTCTGCTTCATTTGGAAAGTCAGACTACAGACCATGTATTGTACCACAAGAAAGGGCACTTATGGATTGCAGCTAACTGTTGCATCCAGCATCAGGTTGTTTATCGTTCAATAGACATAGTTGTTGATCTGCCACATTGGGATATTGTCATTTTATAGCACATACAATTTGACCCCTTTATTATGAAACTTATTGGAAATGTTATGTTTTCATAGAGGATTGACATAGAGGGTTTCAAAACCATGTAGCACTGTGAATGTAACTGAGAACCTAATTCAGATTTGTAAGATCTGTAAGTAAGGAACAAACAAAAATCTGCTTTTCTTCAATGTAAAAAAAAAACAATGTGGTGTGCACATAATGGCAGGAAGGTAAGGTCTAGTACCCTTGTGCATGTATACCTATGGTTCTAACAACTTCCCCCAGCTGTTTTGAGCAGCTGCACTGGTTCCACTGACTAAACTGCAGCAT
>JAODXP020000017.1:33777829-33812829 GCA_027497455.2 Sardinella longiceps | reverse complement strand
TGTACAATGTGCAGTGCAAGTGGTATTGGGTAGTTAACACAGAGCAGCATAAAATACCTCTCATCACCTTCTGAGTCCAGGTTGGGAAGACTGCAAAAAAAAAAGAAGAGAATAGGATAAATCAATGGGTAAAATATTAATGTGTTCATAAAATAAAATATCCATTAAATGCATTAATAAATTGTGCTATCAATGTTAATATTTAATATTTTGTTATCTTCCTCTCTGACACATAGAATATCATTTATTTTCCACAGCCATGAAAGGGTGTATCTTTCACTTCACCAGAGTCAACATGATTGAGGTATTATATTCCAGTCCTGAATAGCTTTGAGACACAGCATTATGTGCACAGACAAACAAGACAGGCGAGACAGATGATCACTTTCCCTCTTTTGTGCAATTATGTATCAGCAGACAGGAGCCAAATAGGAGCTCAGGCTTACTCAGAACAAACAAGCTCATTCTGAAGCCACACGAGGCTTGATAAGGACATTGTAGCATTTTACCTGATATACAGTAATCTGGCTCTAACGAAGATTTTTCCAATAATTTGTTACTGACCTGACCTCATGACACACCCTTACAGTTAAAAATACCGGACACCAAAACCTCAACTCACAGACACGCACAAAGGCACGCATGCTCAAACCACACAAAGCAGCTGCCACAATCCAGTGCACAAGCACACAAGCATGACATTTACACCCCTCTGGCAAGCAACACATTTAGCTCTCCATGACTTCTCAGAGATGGCGCCTGGAGAGGCACACAGACAGCGGTGCTCTCATTAGGCTGAGGAGGTGCTAAGTCCACCGTTACTGCAGCATACATCCCCTGCTATGCTACGCTTAAGTATACTTAAAATGCCAGGGAGTAGTGCAAGCATGTCAGTGGTGCCATGATCTATGATGTCGGAAGTTTAACGTCAGACATCTGCTGTGATTCAAAACAATTCTCACATAAAGATCCAAATTATTTAGCCATGCTCTTTTCTATCCACTATTTTCAAACAACCTGCCCCTGCTTATGCTAAGAAAAACATCCTAAACCAAACCTGGAAAGGATACTTTACTGACTACAGCCATGAGCCCTTAACTACAGACCAGAATGAATGCAGGGTAGTGTCCAAAAAGAATGAACATGCAGATGCCTCTCCCAGTTTGATGCCAAAAATAATCACAGGACAATCAACTTCTCATTCACATGACCAGCAGTGAGACCCTAAAGCCTATTATATTGCTTTTGATATCTAATTATTTATTAGGGCCATTGGCCCTTAATCAAGCCACAGGTCCGTATCCCCTTACAGATGGAATACAGGAGATGGAGACGGGTCTCTGGGTGAGCCAACATTGTCATTGCTGTGAGACGAGTGTTGACATGAGTGTTCCGTGTGCCCAGAGCAGACGTGCCACAGTGACATATCACCTCAGGACTCTGGGGAAGTCCGAGAGCTATTTAGGCAAACGCAATCTACAAATGTCCTAATCGTTTAGTGACTAAGTGGGAAAATGTGTAATGAAGCGAGTCGAGTGGAGTGCAGTCCCGCCCCCTTTCCCACAGCTTTTGGATGCCATCACAAAACAGCGTGGCAATGATGAATGACAAAGATAAGGCTGTCTGGGAGGGAGGAGAGGGCACAATTAACAGGGTGTGCCAGCAGAGAGCTGGCAGAGGATTAGAGTGAGGTGGGAATGGCGTAGTGTGAGGGAGAAGATTTAATAGGAAATCTGACCTCATAGGCCAATGGGCATCAGAGGGCCCTCTTATCGCCACCGTATAATTACACACAAATAACCTCCAATGATCCCACAGACTGGACCTTGGTAACGCAATCTCTCCCCTTCTCTCTCTCTCTCTCTCTCTCTCTCTCTCTCTCTCTCTCTCTCTCTCTCTCTCTCTCTCTCTCTCTCTCTCTCTCTCTCTACCACCAGACATTCACACCACCTTGACACGATGTGTAGCATCTCCTCCAGTACACCAGGTCACCGAACTTAATCTAGTATCAATGTCAATGAAGGTCCAAGACCTGCCACTATGACAAATGACTCTGTAGCAAAGGAAGAAAGTATTGAACCCCCCGGTCTTGAAACTTTGGTCTCCGGGGTGCTACACGTGCAACTTGACCGAAATGCCAAAGAGCCAACTTGTTGGTATGGCAGTCAGAGCGCATACTCAACCTTTGCGACGTTACTCCGCCAAAGACTGCAATGAATAATGTAAGCATTATTTGCATGTTGTTGATTTCTAAAAGACATTCTAACAGTGGTGTACTAGAGCGATTTAGGCCAAAGGAAAGCGAATGGATGGCAGACTCTACAGTTAGTATGTCTACAGTAAGTGTTGTCTGTCTGACAGATCTCTCACCTGTTCCAGACTACACTCCCAGAAATCCTCTGCATCTCGCCCAGCGCAGCCAGTAGCAAAGAGGATTTCCCACATCCTACCTGCCCCACAATCATGGTTAGCTGACCTGTCAAACACACACACACGCACACACACACACACACACATACACACGCACACATGCACGCACGCACGCACACAGTAGATGTTAAACATCACTAGTGTAAATAAGCATTCCACTAAATGACCTTTGATAACTATGACAGAGAGCATATACTGCACTTCAGCAAGTCATCAACTGATCAATGGCAATTCAGTGAAAACCTACCAAATGGAATCTTTATGTTAACATTTGACAATGTAGGGGGTCCGTCCACCCAGGTGAAGTATCCATTACTAATCTGTGAAGGCAAGAGGAGAAAAGCACAAAATGAAATTGTATTTGTTTGTGTGTGTATGTGTGTGTGTGTGTGTGTGTGTGTGTGTGTGTGTGTGTGTGTGTGTGTGTGTGTGTGTGTTGTGTCTGTCTGAGTGTGTTTGTGTGTGCATATGTGTGTGTGTGTGTGTGTGTGTGTGTGTGTGTGTGTGTGTGTGTGTGTGTGTGTGTGTGTTTGAGTTACATGTTTATCACCTTGATGCAAATGTCCTCATCATCCAGTGAGATGACCTCCTCTTCGAGGTCTCGCTGGATGCCAAAGTTGTTCCACCCTTCCCGTGCAGGCCGCTTGCGGTTCACCACCTTTAGAGGCTGAGCACATAGCAGAGAGGAAGACAGAGGGGAGGGAGGGGGAGAAGAGATAGGAAGGGAGCTCTAAACAGGTTCCTACTGAATTTTTATCACCGACTAAAAATACACACACACACACACACACACACACACACACACACACACACACACACACACACACAAACACGTGCAACACATACATAAAGAGTGAATGCATAAATACTTGTATGCTTTAAGTATTTATGCATTCACTCTTTATGTATGTGTTGACTTGCATATGTATGCGCATGTACTGTATGTCTGTATGTGTATTTATTAATTTATCTATTTATTTATTTGTTTGTTTGTTTATTTGTTTGTTTACAAGAAAATGATATAGCCACTGACCAGGGCCTGGTACTTGCTGTTGTTGGAGAAGGCCGGGGGAATTGTGGTCTTGGGCTCCAGGTCATCTCCGATCTCATCACTGGAGAAGAACTCACTCAGCTTCTGCACACTAGACCACAGCACACACACACAGTCACACAAGGAAAACACATCAGCTTACTCTGCCTACCCAGTAGTGTCTACATAAAACACTAAAAACAAATCACTTTTCTTTCTTTTTTCTGATTTCATACATGTGTTGTAAACAATGACTGAAAAAACAATGAGATTTTACTGTGATGTACGGAGATTCAACTGGAGCCTATTGATCCACTCATTGAGAAACATCTACTGCACTAGATATACCACCAACTGGGGACCTCATTTGATAGATTAAATCTCACACCTTGACCTTGAGTTAATGCAGCACATGTGCTGCAATGCAGTATTTAGAGTACAGTACAGCTGTGATCGCAAAGCTCATCAGAATTACCATACACACATACCAGTCTCCTGTGTGTGTGTGTGTGTGTGTGTGTGTGTGTGTGTGTGTGTGTGTGTGTGTGTGTGTGTGTGTGTGTGTGTGTGTGTGTGTGTGTGAACAACTGTTATCCCCAGGCTCAACAGATTTCCTCATATATGTTTGCATTTGTGTGTGTGTGTGTTTGTGTTTACATGCAAATAATATGCATGTGTCATAATAATCTACAGCATCTTAACCCACTCCTATTACCCCCTATACTCTCATAAACAGCCCTGATAACCTACACAGCTCCCCAAGGGAGTCGTTTACCTTCACAACCTACAACGTCTCAGTGTGCAGAATTCCATTCATATGATATAGAGCAAACAACAAGCTCTCCACTTCCCTATACAGAATCCTCACAAATCTACTGTTCCCCGTGAAGCGAAGTGAACATCCATTACATGTTCCTTCCCTCTCGTTCCAAAGACATTCCCAGAGGCTTGCTCTCCTGTTCTCATGGATACTGAAAGCTTTGACCTGATTGACACACACTGAGGGACTACATCCCCAACCATCTTTCATGTGGGTCTGACCATAGCTGAGTGAAAGACTGCCTGGGTCTATAAAAGACAATCAGCATGGTGTATGTCTGTTAAAGTACTGCTGCCATATTCTCATCTTTTTATAAAGATATTTTTTTTTAACTTTAGGAAAAATGTTTTCATTAGAATCATGTATAGCAGTCACAAATTACAATCATTCTGAATTGAAGTCCACTCACTACAAGTAGAAAATCAACATGGTGTATGCCTGAGAGTATTGCCACCATAAACTCATCTTTTGCAAAGATGGTTTCTTGAACTTTATGAAGAATACTTTCATTAGAACCATAGATTGCCGTCATCAATCACAATCATTCGGAATCGGTAAACAAGTCCACTCACTACAAGTATAGACAACAAGCTATGAAGGTGCTGTCGCAAATGTGCGGGCTGAGAATTCTAGGTGGTTCCCTTGGCAGAAGACTGTCATTCACAGACATCTGCCGTGTCTGTGCTCTGTGGATCCAGACAGACGCTCTCAGTCTCCTACTGCACCTGTTACAAGCCTGTTTGGCTCATTTCCCTCTCCCCTATTATCAAAGGGCCGCTTATGACCCTTTATCCTCCATTAGTCTGTCCTGTCAAAGTCAGATATGACCACTGACTTTGAAAAATATTTTCCACATAAATTATTTTTATGACTCTGCAATGGGCTTATGATGCTTTTGTTATTTGATGTGACCATAATGACACTTCAATTTAGCTTTAATCGCCTTTATGCAACTCAAGCAAACATGAACAAACATTAGCGATAGCACACTTATGTGTGTCTGTGTATTGAAGAGCACCAACGTCACACTCTTTTATTTCACCAGATTGGTCCATTATAGATAACGCCAAACCTTAATGGTCTTTTGTGGTCCTGTGATGATGTGCCACACACTTAATGACCTGGATAACAGCAACAGTGGTGCCTATGGTGCTTCATATGACCCAAGCATCTTTGTAAATGATCAAAGCTCTTACCCTCTCAGATAATTAACCGCCCTGGAAAAATGTTAAATTAAAAAGCACTTACTAAGTGCAAGCATCATTAATATTTTTCAGACACAGCAGCAGGCGAAAACTACAATAACAAATAGTCAATATTAGGAGAACCAAAAGCTGCTATTTCAACAGCCCCTAAGATAGCTACATTATTTATGATCGCTTTATTGATAGATATTTTATTGCAAAACCATATAATGAGATGAATGAATGAATGAATGAATGAATGAATGAATGAATGAATGCGTCACTCACCTGACCAAGCCTTTGACAGTGGAGCGCACCACACTGGACAGCAGGAAGAGAGGTGTGACCAGGATATGGAAGAGAGACAGGGAGGCAAACGCCACCGCAGGGGACAGACTGGCATCCTCTGAGATGTGAACATGGACCACAAATGTCTGCAGAAAATAAAACAGAGCCAATATTAGTGCTTGAAACACACAATAATGTTGCTAGGTAGAGTGGGCTTTGACTCCAAAACAGCTTTGAGGCAGTTTTCTCCTGAGTGGAAATGTATTTCATATAGCGTGCAACACATGGTATTACAAAGTGTTATTGCCATACAGCTAAGCTGAAGCCTCAGCTGTCTATGGGTATCTGGGCTATACCGAACTGGCAAAACAGATGATTTTTTATATATTTTGATGGTATTTCTTCATATTCTGTAAATATTTCTAGACAAAGAAAAATAATGAAATAAATGTCAACAGATGACATACATAGTGCTTTCAAATGATTTTGACATTTGTACAGTAGGGTTAGGGTACAGTAAGTGTCGCCTCAAGGCTTAGCTGAGGTAATTAAACGCTGGCCAGCTCTGTGAAATGTGACCATAGAGATACTCTCCAGCCCTGAAAGGTTTGGTGGCCTGCCAATTTCCTCGAGAAGTGACCTCAAACACGCACAGGAATCTTCCTTAAATGACCTCCAGCAGACAAGATACACTGGGTGTGCTACTTGATTACATTACAGTAGGAAGGCAAATGTTAGAACAGGACAGAAAGGAACTGACTAGTGAAAATAAAGTGGTTCTAATTTACATTATACTAAATATACTTACGGTTAGAACGGCTGCGATTGGGATGGCGGCATTCATGAAAACTGAAAGGGAAGATAAATAGATTGAATAGATAGCACCAGGAGGAGACGTCACTGAAATGCACAGTATTATTACAAAGACCTTAGGCATCAGTCCAAATGACTGCTTCAGTTGATTGCTGGGTCTGGCCAAAACAACACTCACCCTGGACACCAATTCTGATTTCATTTAACTCCATTAAAATCATCTCATTTAGATAACAGCCAATAAGTAAATTATGTCACCCAATAAATATATAATCCTCTCCAAAAGAACATGTGGATCCTAACACTCATTTTAGTCAGAATATAGGACACAATACAGACAGAGGTTTTCCTCAAAATAAGCTGCATGAATAAACCACAGGACAGTCTTCTCTCCCACCCCCTACTCACGAGGCAAGTGTGTGTGTGTGTGTGTGTGTGTGTGTGTGTGTGTGTCTGTGTGTGCGTGTGTGTGTGTGTGTGTGTGTGTGTGTGTGTGTGTGTGCGTGTGTGTGTCTGTGTGTGTGTGTGTGTGTGTGTGTGTGTGTGTGTGTGTGTGTGTGTGCCTGAGTGTCAGAGCTCTCACTGGAGACGGAGGTGTAGAGAGCAAAGTTCTGCAGGCTGCTGAGCTCTTTTTGACGCGTCTCCTCCACGCTGTGGCAGAAGATGTTCTCCCAGGCATACAGCTTCAGCAATTTGATTCCCCTCAGCAGCTCATTGGTCTTCTTCAGACGCTCATTCGAGTACTCCTGCGGAATAACATCCAAAGGGATCACCCAGTGCGGCAGGCAGCTTTAACACTTCACACCACTGAGGCACCCAGCACAGATATTTTCCCCAACAGTAGTTACTTAAAACGGCAAGCGTTAGCTTGCGGAATTGCTAATCCTGGTGAGAATGGTGAAATAAAGGAGAAAATGTCTACAAACATTCAAGCAACTATGAATAAAAATTACATCTTCAGTCACCTGTCAACCATCACACTAATAACAACTCAAAGATCTAGCATTGTGTTCTGTCTCTGTTAACAAATCAGGAAAAGCAACTTACCAAAGTACTTTTTTGTGCTTGAGATAATTTGGTCGCCACAAAGTACTGCACTGGAGCCAGAACTGCAATGACGGTGGCTCCAATCAAGGCACTTATACCCAAGAGGTAATACAGGAGAATCACTCCCACAACAATCTGGGAGAGCAAGAACAAAATGGCCGATAAGTCAGCTTAGACTTTTCTGCATCACAAAAGCACAATTTAGTTGCTAACTGATGAGCAGATGGCATAAACACAGACTCCCAGGGACATTGAAGATGGGATAAGAATTAGAAAGACAGCAGATATTTCATCAGATACGCAATAAGGAACAAACAATGTTCTTTTGTAGAGAGAATATCTCTGCACAGCAGTCTGAAATGCTGTGAAAATTGAATGAATAAATGTTTAATGCTCACACAGTAATGAAGCGCAGATGTTACCAACCAAGAATAACTTACAATGCAATGCAATATTATGTAATGCCATGCATTATTTTCTTGGATTTAATTCCTGTTGATTGAGTTTGTCTCACATTGTGGTTGGCTTCTTACGGATGGGCTTAAAACAACACAATGTACTACCTCTTCCTTAAAATAACACCTTCAAAGTCATTCTGATGTTTACTTATAACAGAGAGAATGGAACCGCTAACATTGCTAATTCAAGACCAGAACATTTGGTAGGCTATCATCCCTCGCAATAAATTATGCAGCATGTTGGAAACTGACAAAAGGGGATGTTCTTACTTTGAAAGATGAATCTAATAATACCTAACTGATTGAGGTATCCACATCCAGTGCTTTTGGCTGTAGTCCTTCAGCAATAGATTTTTTTTTTTTTTAAGAATCGTGTGTGGATATCTCAATCATTTGTGATTGATATAATCAATAATTCAGTGCAAAAAATAAATGCAAAGTCAGTGGATCTCAGCCAGACCAAATTGCAATGCCATGAGTCCTTATGACTCTGTCTCCTGAGTCTCTATTTTTGAATACAGTCAGTGTATTTGGCACTGACTGAAACCCTTTGAACAAGCCTTTCCAAATGGAATCTTTGGCAGGAGAGAAGCTCAAGACTAGTTCTGGCCCCTCTCCCAGCTCAAAGCCTGAATTACATCCAACACTGATGGGAATGGATCTTCCTGTACTGTTACTGAAGTCTGGTCTCAACAGTAGAGAGAACCAATTTGAACAGAGAGAACCAGTGTCTCTTGAGCGCATTGAACTTGCTTAACGAAGACAGAGGAGGATATCCCTGGCTTTAGCATTTAGAGCTTAATTAGCTGTAGTCATGTTGTCATCTCGTCAAAGCACACCGGTGACCTAACACATTTAACCAGCTTGTAGAGTCACCCACGGAGGTCCTTGAACACATCTACTTAAATCATTCAATGAACAAATGAGCCCATTATTTCATTAGCTGTGCAGGGGCAGGAAGAGTGCCTGAAGCACACTAGAATGAGAATGAAAGATTAGCCTCCCCATAACCATATCTCAGTCTGCCTGAGGGGAATAACAGGGCTTAGTAACAAAGAGATTGGCTGAGGGACTGTGGCAGGAGGGGATAAACAAGAGGAGGACAGTGAGTGATTGTGATGCTGTGGACATTTCCTGAATGTAAAAATCAAAGGCTAGGCCTATATCTCAACCTTGAGAAGATGTATTTTAATCCCAGGAGGTGAGATGAAAGAACCTTTTTTTAATAAATATAATCTTATATACAATCCAGGATAAGATTGGCAGATTTTCATAAATCAATTCCCTTCAAAACTTCTAAAGCTTCAATTTGTTTTAAAGGACTGTGGGCGCAAAATGCTCCTGTCCTACTGGTACCATTTCATTTCAAGGTGTGTGTGTGTGTGTGTGTGTGTGTGTGTGTGTGTGTGTGTGTGTGTGTGTGTGTGTGTGTGTGTGTGGAATGACTCAGCAAAGGTTGATCAAAGAAGAGGAAATGCAAAACCAGAGCAGCCTGTGATAAGAATATAACATCTGAGCTTTGACTGAATAGAAAAGGTTATACGACTAAAGGGGTGAATAAATCAATAGGCCTCCATGCATAATCCCAACAGGTCTGTTTGCATAGCACCATAGTTACAGACAATCCATCCATCTGGATAACAAGATAAGGACCTCTGAGGGGCTTGGTAAATAATTGCAAAGAGCAAAATATGAGAAACTGTCCAATAGAATATGTTGGGCAATCATTTAGCATGACGTAATGGAGAACAGGAATCTAGGCCTAAACTGCGAATGGTAAACTTATCTGAGAGACCTAAGTGGAGAGACACACATACTCACAGACGTCACCTGTACTTTCTATCTATAAAATGTTACATTTATAATTTACATAATCATTATATTCCAGTTACATCAGGCAGTAAAACCAGCAACTCAAACAGAAATTTAAATTTAGTCAATGCTGTATCTTGAATAAATGTCTCGTCATTGAAAACAGTAGCATACCATGAACAGTAGCATACCATGCTGTATTGCAGTAAACTGAACCAAAAATGGCAATGACCTCACAATAACTACTTGATTGAATACTTGTGTATCACCATATCTGCATCCCCACATGATAATGATTGGCTTACTTGCACTGGCATGGCCCACAGGTTTGGGCAGAGGAAGAAGAACCACATGAGCTGATTGGTGTCGATGGCCACCAGGTTACATATCTGACCCACAGTCATCTCACCCATCGACAGGTTAGAGGTGCACAGACGCATGATCTTGTTGTAGATCTTTGTCTGGATTGGATAGAAAAACAATATTCCATTTTTAAATATACTGTAGGTGTAAATACACAAACAGAACAAACTCTCTGCCTGCACATACACACACTCTAACAGTCTGGTAACATTGACCACACAACTGAGGTGCTCTGTTTATGGAGAGTAAGTGGCAACAGTTCAGCCTAGAAATCTAGACAGACCCGGTAGCAAACTGTTTTGCTCAGCCAGTAGTATAGCGATCAGCCATAGGGAAATGTGATTGGTCACCCATCAGCGATAGGGGATCAATAACAACTATCTATGGGTGGGCTCAGCAGTCATATGAATCAGCTTGTTTATAATCTGGCTTGTCATGCTAGCAACAGTTCTCTTTCACTATATTACAAATGGCTATGGTAAATGGCTATGCAAGTGATATTATGCAGTATTTTTTTATGCAGCATAAACAAAACACTTCAATTTGCAGTCAAAGCACACTTTCATTTTATCTTTTTTTTTATCAAATTAGAAGGATACAAGAATGCTTATCTGTCACATGCACATAGTTACTGGGCGTAAGCAATGCAGTGAAATTATGTCTGGTGTCAGCCTATTTGTGCATTAATGGAGGGATAGGGCTACTACATACTACTAGTGTATTGATCTCTGCAGAAAGCAGTGTGTGGTATGCAGTACATGACAAATAGCACAGGAGTAGTATGGGACTCGATTAACTCAGTCAGCTGGAGCACATTTACTCCATTAATTATGTTAGTAGTCATCTGGTAAGTAGGCACCTGCAGCCGATTGATTAATTGTGACAGGCAGTAAGGCAAGGCAAGGCAAGGCAAGGCAAGGCAAGGCAAGGCTATTTTATTTATAAAGCGCATTTCATACACAAAGGCAACCCAATGTGCTGTACAGAGACCAAAGCAAAGCACAAAAAAAGGCAGAAAGTAAAAACACACACAAAGAGGATAAAACAGTTCAGAAATAGCATTAATAAGAGAGTAGTGTGTGCTGCACTGTGCACTGAGGCACTTGCAGTATGTAGCATAGCAGCATGCTATTTCAGAAACAGCAAGTGAGTGAATTCTTCCACACTGCTACTGTACCTGTATGGCCCCTCTGAGGTTGATGCCGTTCTCTATGGCCACGTAGTAGGAGGCCTGGAGGAAGGTCCTCTGGAGAAGCAGGGCAGAGAAGAGCAGCACGGCGAGGACGTAGGCATTGGCCAGGAACTCTCGAGAAGAGATGAAGTAGACCCCCAGCAGCTGCATCTGATGGAGACACGTGAAAGACACATATGCGTCTGTCATCTTCAAGCAAGAACTGCACAAGTCACACAGCTTCAAGAAGAAACTGCACAAGTGTCAAGGCATGAAAGACTATGGAGAGTGAGATTGTGCACCCATCCATATGTAGGGTCATACATATTCAGTCATATGTGCATGCACACACACACACACACACACACACACACACACACACACACGCACACACACACACACACACACACACACACACACATATGCACACACACACACACGCACACACACACAAACAATACATGCACTTGTATAAGCCTCAGTGTGGCTGAATCCTAATTTGTTTTTTCAAACAGAGTGACAGGTGAGAGAGGTGCAAATATTGGAAATGAGATGGACTAACAAATAAGAAATAAAAATATGATTGAAACGTTGCAACCAAGGTACAGTAACTACGCTTGCATTGCTAACCTTCACTAAATAAAAAATGATGGAAATGCTTTGTTTGAAGATCCAGTCCTAGCCCTTAGCCCTTGCATCAAAAGAGAGGACGAAGACGGGCTAAGGGGTAGAAATAGACTTATAGATTCATAGAATTACATTCTTTCCAATTATAATACATGCCAGCTACAAATCAATGGCAAATGAACAACTACATACTGTAAATGAGACCTCAATGTAAACACAATGTCACCCTAAATCTCTGTCTCTTTAAATTGCCTTGCAGTGACATATCTGTAAAACTCTCACACGTGTATGGTGTAAATCCTAGTCTAGGCTAGAACATCACTCCTTGATCCATCATCAATCAATGAGACGCCATTCAATGTTGTATCTCATGCACGTACAATCCGCGCACACCAGCACCCACAAGGTCTCCTATTTGCCTCCAGTTAAATGCTGGATGTAGTACAGAATGACTCACAGCACAGGCCACTGCACACACACAAACACACACACGCAAATGCTTTGCACGCACACACACACACACACACACACACACACACACACACACACACACACACACACACACACACACACACACACACACACAGATGTGCACCTAACAGTCACAGTAGAATAGGAATCATGACCTTGGCATGCCAAGAACATTGCTTCCCCGATTAAGAATGCAGCAGGGGTGGGGGAGGTTCAAGGACATCCCTGGGTGGACCTTCTATGATGAGCTGCCTCTCAATGAATCAGTGCCCAGAGCCAGACTCTCTCCTTATCAATCAGGCTGTTCGTTTCACATAACATACTGAACGTAGCGAACATTGCTCGTAATTACAAAAGTGACAAGGTGGCTTTTGAGGATGATTCCTTAGGGTGAGTAATCACAGTGCTGCCTGATTGAAGGATTCCTGGAAGGCTGAAGTGTGGAGAGGAGGGATTGGCTGGGAAAATAATATCCACAGAACCTGAACTAATTTCCTCGTTATAATTTTAATAGTAATTTATTTTCACTTTAATTGTAACTTCATATATCTAATCAACACATAATGATAGCCTGGACTACCCTTACAGCCTGAAGATAGATGATAGAGACGTCAGCAGGAACAAAGATGGATACCCGGGGCCTTGTTGTTATCATGGATGGCCCACGCATCTCAAGATTTATGGAAAACAGACTCCACATTGCGAGCCCCCATAAGGTGTGCCCGTGTGACAGGGAAGGCCAGTAAAATAGAGCACATAACTGTCTAAGCAACAAAGCAATGTCCCATCTGCCGCAATTCTCCCTCTCTCTCTCTCTCTCTCTCTCTCTCTCTCTCTCTCTCTCTCTCTCTCTCTCTCTCCATCTCTTTCTTTCACACCTATCCTTCTACTCTATGACTTAAAGGCTGTCTCAGTCAGGTCATAAATAAACCCCATTATAAATTATTTATTAGTGCATTGACGTTTTTTTCCACGTTCATTCAGTTATCAGTGATCCACTGCAGGGCTCATACCATTCCTTTTTAAAGATGCAAAACCATTCTTATCTCTGAAAATACAGAGGGTCTGCCAAAATGATCCAATTACAAATTGATTGCCATCATAAAAAAATCATGATAAGGAATAATTTTGCCAGAAACGTGGCTGAAGTAATAATGAAAATCACCACAAACGGTCTACCCTTCTCTTAGTACTGGTATGAGGATCTGGGATCTCGGCTATTGAGAAACGGTTGCTGGAGATGCTGGAGATGTTTAAATTGAAAGCTATCAGCCCTGACTGATAGCTTATCCTATTCTCGCACTGCATTCTTAAAGTTTGCTGATTGCATCGGACAGGATTCATCCTATGCAAACAAGGTACTGGAGGGAGATAAAAATTGAGCGGAATTATTTAGGAAGACAATGGCCAGGCTATACCATAAACGGCTCAAAGTCACCAGAGAATAACCCATCTAAAGTCTAACCTCAGGTAGTTTACGGGGCACACAGCAAGCCCAGTTACATCACATTTTGTAATTTTATGAATTTACAGTTTAAAGACATTGAATGACATTTATTACTGTAGTATACTGTAATGTCTGACTGTATTATATGGCCATGAGTTACCATAAAGTATATCTACAGTGACAACACAATAATGGCGGCCTGTAGCTGGCAGAGACCAATGATCAGACACTACTGGATCATAACCTCTCAGAGGAGGCCCTGCCGTCTGATATTTCAGACTCCGATAGCAGCACGTTGGCCACATTAATCTTTGATGCAGTGGCCTGCCAGCAGAAGCTGGCACCTGCAGACACCATCGCTGATATAAACGTTGTATGTGGCTGACCACCAAAAGCGGAAGATGACCAGTGGCAGATGACCAATACCCCCCAAAACAAACAAGGAAGATGCCAACGGATTCTGTATCAGGTCTGAAGTGAATGTAGTGATGGGAGAGTCATCATCTACTTTTTTTCTGCTAGGGTAATACAATACAAAGTGACAAATAGATTTTAAATTTGCTATGAGTAGTTCTTTTGAAATACTTTCATTTTTTGAGCTTTGTATTCAATCCCATTATATTTGACACAGAAGTCTGGACTGCAACTGCTTTTTGTGACAAAATAAATCAATATGGTAATTTCTTCAAATTCTGTCGCCATTTCTAGGTCATTTAACATAAAAGTGAAAGCTATTATTACTGTAACCTCTTACACATAATCTAGAGCCTCTAAGTAACACTGTGTAGAATGGCCTCTTGGTGGTTATTGCTTACAGTAAGTCGGAGTTGCCAAAGTGACATGCCAAGTGCAAAGTGACATCTCACCGGTGGCGGAATGGTGCGGTTCTCCTTGCTGATGTGGTGCACGATCCCAGAGATGCAGAGCGGCCCGGCAAAGCCCAGCAGGTCAGCCATGAAGCGGAAGGTGATGCTGAGGATTAGCGGCCTCCCAAAGGCGTGTCGCAGTGCCCGCCAGATCCACTGGGGCCCCTGGGGCTGGGTGCCCTGCGGCCTCTAGGTGAGGGGGAGAAGAAGATGAGAGAGTGATGAAGATGATGAGGGAAAAGAGGATGGAGAGGTAGAGGGAGAGAGGGAGAGAGAGAGAGAGAGGCAGGACATGGAGAGAGGTGGTGAAGAGTGTGGGGGCAGGGAGCAGGAAAGAGAGATCAGAGAGATGAAGAAGAGGAGGCAGAGAACAATGATAAATGAGAAGCAGAGAGAGAGAAAAAAAAAGTGAGAGGGCGTGTAGGAAGAGAGCATGAAAGACGGAAAAGGGAATGAGGGAGGTATAAAAGGGAGGAGTAGAGGGGAGGAAGATGAGAATAATAAAGGAAAGAAAATTAATTTCTTTCCTTTCCTTCTTTTGCACATTATATGAAACACAGTTTCAGAGAGCACTTTCAGAGAGCTTTGGTTACTCTTCCATAAATGGCCTGAAATAATTACTGTGAAAGCGGCTTTTGATTGTTTCAATGTGCCAGGATTTTTAATACTCTTTTAAAAGTGCCTCCAAGAAATCCAATTGAAATTCCTCACATTATGCAACTGCAAAAGAAAAGTCTCCACCATACACATCCCAGCATACAGTAACTGATTACATGAAATGCATGCAATAAATTTGGGTTGACCTGGGATGGCCTGCATTTTTTGACAAATAAAACAAATACCGGCTTTATTTTCTCTCACACACAGAAAACTGACATTGCCTAAAGGCTGTTGAACATCCCAACACAAAGTCCACATTTCCGCCCTTCAAACCACCCCCAGCGGTGCACGTGTCCCCGCTGATCGTTCCATCCGCTCTCTAAGCCCTGATCAAAACATTTGTTTTCATTTGAAGCGCGGGACGTGTCATCTGAGCCGGAGAACAAGCGCTGTGAACCCGTAGAGGAGGAGCGGGGCCACAAAGTGTCACGGCGAGTCTGGAGAAGACGTGACTGCTCGCATCGTCTCAAAACATCCTGGCACGTGAGCAGTGACGCACCCCACTGCGGATCAGTGTATCTAGAGCATCCGTTTACCTGAAGTTCAAAGGGGGGGTGGGGGGTGTTTAGAAGGGGGGTGGGGGCCCCGGAGATGCGGTTGATCAGTGGAACAGCTCCGGGGGCCCCTCGTAGTGTCTTCCTTCACTCCCGCTAGTTCCCATGGAGTTCTTTCACCCGTCTGAAGGTCAATGGGTTCACGGTGTTCACAGTGGAAATGGGAACGGGGTCTTCCCTCTCCGTAACCCGGAAGGAAATGAGAAAGCAGGGGGTGTGTGGGTTTGGGGGAGTTTCGGGTGGGTGCATGTACTGTCCACGTACTGTAGACGAGGCCCACACCACATAGTGGAAAACTCTCACCCCTCTCAGCCCCGGACTCAATCACTGACCTTTGACCTCATCACTACCCAGCTCTACTCTCATCACCAGTAGGCTGCTGTCTGAACTAACATCCCAACCCACCCCCCCCCTGTCAGACACACACACACACACACACACACACACACACACACACACATACACACACACACACACACACACTCCGTACAATCTCCGTCATCAAAGATCTGCATGATGGAGTGTGGTGGTATATGGTGTTGGGGGGACCTTGACTTATGGACAGGAAGTGTGGGGGTGTAAAATGGAGGGCTTAAAGCACACTGGGGAATTTCACATGGTTTGTTGCCATGGAAGGGCGCTCTTCCTGTGTCCCTCCCAGCAGGTCAGTGATAATGAGCAGCGCCTCAGGACTCCATTCAAAAGCCAAGGATCAAAGCAAGATAAGCTTATTGTCCAGCTCATTGTTTCCCAAGGGATGAAAATCACATTAAGAAAAAAGAGAAATAAAAGGACGTATTGTAACTTATAAGAGGCTTAATAACATAACTCTGTTAAACCTAGCAGGTATTAGTATTTTGAACATGTAAGAGATTAGATGAAAGTCTTTTATGAGGATGCTTATCACTAAGGCTGTCTTTACAGGCAGTGGCTGCAATAATGTCCACTTTCACCTCAAACTCTTGAGTTCAGGCCTCAAAATATTGAAATGGTGAAAGAAAGCTTGAAAAAAGAAAACAACTGTGACTGGAAGACAAAGACAAGGTCAAAGGAAGACAAAGACAAACCAAACAAGGCCTCAAACTTCAGAGCTTTCACAACAGTCACAGAATTTCAGGTTCAGGATTTTTTATTTTTTTTTGTAACTAACACCAGTGTCCTTAATGCTCAAAGACGTTCAAAGAGATGTGTTGAATGACAAGGTAACATACCCAGTCAGTATTTGTTCTGTTTTATATTGGAGACCATTTGCCATCTTGTAAGCACTGCCACTACGTGAGAAGCGTCAAGGAGAGCAGAGGGAAACTTTATTCATCCCATATGAGCCATTTATCCATTATTTCCCTGGGTAAGACATGCCCACCATTAACAGCTTTAATCTGTGAGAAAGATCTACTCAAACATCTACTCAAATTTAACACCATTACTTTTGGGACACTGAATCATGTTTTTATTTGTCCCTTATTTTAACAGGTGATATCCCCTTCTCTTTTGCAAGGGAGCTCTAGCATGTTCGGAGATGATCTTTGGAGAGTGGCGGAATGAATTTGCATAATATCCCCCGAACTTAGATTTCTCCACATGAGACATATTATTACAGTGTGGTTTCTTAAATCTCAGAAAAGCAAGTAACCCGTCATTTCTTTTTCTTGTCAGAATCATGGCGATCGCTTTACTTATGGCTAATCAATGAGCTGCAGTATCAGGCTTCACTGAGCTATTCTTACACTAAGTACTGTGTGTGCCTTACCCTTTGTGCCTCGAAAGCCGTGCGCAGCTTCAGGTAGTTGGTGAGGGCTCTCATGGCGATGGGGAGCTTGCCGAGGACCTTGAGGTCGATGGGTCGGCGGTGTGCATTGGTGATGAATGTGTTCATCCACCAGTATGTGCTTTTGGACAGCAGGTTGACGAACGGCTGCAGGAATCGGACGCCCAGGTCTTGGAGGTCCTCTGGGGGCTTGACCTCAGTGGCGTGCTGGAAACAGACGTAGCGCTGCAACACAAAAAGAACACGTGATGTCAGTGCACTACACCTTAGAAAGGGACACATTTAGTATAAATACACAGAACATCAATCACGTTTGTCTACCAGGGAAACATGACATTAGCATACCCATAAATATTGAGAAAACACTGGGACATACCATGCATATATTTTTGCACATATACATTAAACCTCATTATACAGTACATCAATAAATTTTAATGACATATTGGTCCACATGTGATGGTATGTGCACCAGTCTGCTAATGGCTCTGCTAGCTCTTGGATTACATGGATTTAGTATTAGTCAGCCATTACATTACCCTTCGATGCAGTTGGCACATTAACACAGTGAATATTAATAGGTCATGGAGCAGACAGTATAACAGCATGCAAGAGCAAATATAGATGCAACCAAAATGTTATATCACTCAGTAACCTATCACATTACTGCATAGGACGCACAAAAGACTAGTAGTTCTCAGAATGCTGTGTTCAGTAGACCAGAGTAGTCACAGTGTAAAAAGTACACACACACACACACGCACACGCACGCACACACACACACACACACACACACACACACACACACACACACACACACACACACACACACAATCAATCAATCATTCAGACCAACACAAACCCCACACTTCATCTAGCCACTGTGCTTGAAATTACTACTAGCAGCTAGCATACCTCATAAAGTCTTACAGTTTATTTTGAGTGTCCTTGGTCAACTAGAAGCCGTCCTCTGTAAATGTGACGGTGGCCTTTGTGGAGGAGTTGCGGAGAGCATGATTTACTCACACCCAGCATGTGTGAGCTTACGATGGTGTTGACTTAAGGCTATTGGTAATCTTCTAGGATCAAGGGACACACACAAAGGGCACTACTGCCCTTAGAGGGAAGACTGGATCAAGCAGCAATCAGTTAACAGGGCAAAAACAATCCCCTCTATATAGTGAAGTGGACTTTAGTGGACAGGGCCGTTTCAAGGTACTTAGGGGGCCCCAAGCAAACAGGACATGGGGGCCCTTCACTCCCCATAAATACTTACATGAACCACATTGTTATAATTTTCAAACATCATCAATATAATCATTTGTATTGTACGGTTGTCTAACTCCAGTTTAAAGTAATTTTTTGTTGAAAAACACCACCAACATAACTACTAAAATGATTTCAGCCTGAGGCCCCAGGCAATTGCCTGGTTTGCCTGCCTTGTTGCGACGGCCCTGTTAGTGGACAATTCTACTATGGACAATTGTACAACCAGCAGTTAACATGAATCAGCTGCTATAGTGTTTTGTTGACATGAAGTGTCTTGGCTATTGAAGATCAATGAAGGTTAATTCGTTTTAAAAGCAAGTGCATTTATGTGTAATTGCATGACATCCGACACACAGAATGTCAGCGGTTTCCATGCATTTAAGTCCTCTATCCAAGCCATTTCCTAGGAACTGCTGATGATGTGCCTTTAGATAGAGAGCTTTTTTTGAAAAAAAAAAAAAAAACCTCTAGCAATGTATGGCCATGCATGTTTAAGTGAATTTTACATTAATCTGTTCCTATGTATGCACTCTACCACTTTAACAGCACCTGACAGATTCCTGAGTACAGCCAGCTTGCAGCTTTGAGAAAGAAATAGGTTACATACAGCGTCAGGGACAGCTGAGTTCATTCCATGCATATGGGAACAGCCAGCACACCACCGGCTATTTATATACTACTCACAGAAACATACTGCACTGCCTCACGGCTTGAGGTTTGCCGTTACTAATAAACAAACTTTAGCTTGTTTAGGCTGCAATAAATAACACTGCATACTGTAAGTGGTGCCATAAAGTGGATGTTTTACAGTAAATATTGATTAGCAGATGATCAGATATTGATCTTTGGTGGGATCTATTGGATAACTAGGCTGACTAGAAAAGAGGTCTGGGTGTTCAAAACAGAATAGCAGAACGCTGATGTGAAAAAAAAGAAACACTGGTGCCTGGAGGCCTGGCATTCACTAAAGACAACTTTATTACACAGACACCTCACGTAGCTCCATTACTTTATCAGCATGACTTCACAGTCTATGCATGTGAACAGTAAAGGCAAAAGCATGGAGAGCAAAAACACCCTGGAGTCAGTTGACAGTCTGCCACCACCCACTAGCAATGCTAACGAGTGAGCCACCTAGTAACCATCACTATCATCATACTGCACCACTATCACCACATCGCCATATCTACCCCATACAGACAATGGACTCAGGGTGATCATCCCACATCACAACAAAAGCAAAAAGAGAAAAAGAGAAGAGAGCTAGAGAGAGGCAGAGAGAGAGAGAGAGAGAGAGAGAGAGAGAGAGAGAGAGAGAGAGAGAGAGAGAGACAGAGAGAGAAAGACAATCCCTCCCTCTAATCTAAGACAATGATTCAAACTCTTGAAATGCTGTGCCTGAGAGGTCAGGGGGAATATGAGGTGCTGATTCCATCTGCAGTAAAGGTGATGGGGCTAGCTAGCCTGATGGCTATCAGAGTGCCACTGATATACAGCCTCCAGTCTCTGCCTCTGTCTCTTCAGCTCTGCACCAATGCTTATGAGTCTGGTGGGAACTCACAGAGATGGGTGCTGGAGAGGCTCATCAAGATGAAGGCTTTTCCTTGTTGAGTATGAGTGAGTGTGTGTGTGTGTGTGTGTGTGTGTGTGTGTGTGTGTGTGTGTGTGTGTGTGTGTGTGTGTGTGTGTGTGTGTGTGTGTACACAAGTGTGCCTGCATGCCTGTCAGTCGCACATAGTGTGTGTGTCCGCTGCTGCTCAGCGTGATGTGAGTCATATACATGGCTTGTGTAAGCCTTGTCAGTCACACACTGTGTGTGTGTGTCCGCTGCTGCTCAGTGTGATGTGAGTGTGTGTGATGTGTGTGTGTGTGTGTGTGTGAGATATGTGTGTGTGTGTGTGTGTGTGTGTGTGTGTGTGTGTGTCTGTGTATGTGTGTACCATGTTGGCGACTGTCTCCCTCAACACTCAGCAGAGCAATTTCATTGCTGTCTGCATTTCAATCTCCGGTTAAGTTTAAGAGAGTTCACACAGGGGTTGTATGTCAGAGCCTTGAGGATACATTCTGTTTTATGAACACTGGATTTGGCTGATGAGACTGACTACATGTTAATGAAAGGAACTGTCGAGTAGTTACTCATAGTCCTTCTGGACAGGAAACAAGCGGTCCTAAAGGAAATCAAGAAATCTTGGCAGGGTTAAGGTGAAAACAAACAAAGCAGATAGTATGACACTGCCGGTGTCTAGGAGGTGTTTGACTAGCCAATGTCTGCCTTGCCTCAGAAACATGGCTGAGAGGATACTGAGAGTCATATGGGGACATCTTATTTGACACCACACAAATCAAACACTCAAATGGCTAAGCAAATATCACACACACATACACATGTTTACACACACACACACACACACACACACACACACACACACACACACACACACACACACACACACACACACACACACAGAGAGAGAGAGAGAGAGAGAGAGAGACTGACTGTCTGCACATCTCTCTCTCACCATGTCTCTCTCCTCACTCTCTCTGTATCACACGCACACACACACACACACACACACACACACACACACACACACACACACACACACACACACACACACACACACACACACACACACACACAATCAGAGAGAGAAAGAGACAGAGAGAGAGAGAGAGAGAGAGAGACTGACTTTCTTCACATCTCTCTCTCACCATGTCTCTTCCTTCACTCTCTCTGTATCACACACACACACACACACACACACACACACACACACACACACACACACACACACACACACACACACACACACACACCATTTGAATACTATACAACTACAAGCACTCACCCGGCCAAGGATGACATTGACCTCCACAGCCAGGAGCAGGCCATAGAGCACAGACAGCAGCCCTGTGATGCAGAAACGCAGCTGCTTCATGCCCACACGGTGCTCAGTGTACTTGACAAACTTCAGGGTCTTTGTCACGAACGCCAACACCCAATACACCAGCAACACTGCAGAGCAGAAGATCCAGACAACCAGACAGCAAGTAAAATAGAAGTAAGAAAGGGTCCTTGGCCTTTTTTGCCCTCAACGCTGTCTTCCAGGCAGCACTTTCCATTTGGGGCAAAATGTACTGTTGAGCGTAAGAAAGTGTAGTAAATAACCAAATAAATAGGCCTTGTTTTTTGTGTCTTTTGTTTATGTTTTTCTTAGGACATTCATAGAGGCTATGTATCATTTTGGCAGCTTAGTAAGACAATGCATTTTTTATGGGCCACACATTGGGAGAACTGCTTCGCTTATCCACACAAAACCTAAAGGCAGGCATTAGGAAAAAAACACCAATAGGTATTTATGGGGCACAGTTTCCTTAATCTCTCTCTCTCTCTCTCTCTCTCTCTCTCTCTCTCTCTCTCTCTCTCTCTCTCTCTCTCTCTCTCCTTTCCTCTCGGCCACTGAGCGGAGTGATAAATCACTGCAGTGCTCCCCTGAGGCTGGGGGGCTGCACAGAACCAGTGGGAATATTGTTCTCTGAAGTCCGCAGATGTTGAGTGAAATCTGTCCATATCTCTACAGGGAATGGCTGCACCACGGCATATGTGCACCCATAAACAGAAATGTGTGTGTGTGTGTGTGTGTGTGTGTGTGTATGTGTGTCTGTATCTTTGTTTGTGTGTGTGTGCATGCATGCATGCGGAATATGTTTTGTGATGTGGGCGTGTACATTCATGATGAGTATTTTGGTGTGTGTGTGTGCGTGTGTGTGTGTGTGTGTTTGTGTACTGTGTGCATGAATGTGAAATATATTTTGTGATATGGGTGTGTACATTAATTAAGTGTATCATGCATGTGTGTGTGTATGTACTGTATGTAAGGTGGG
The DNA here is from genome assembly GCA_027497455.2 of Sardinella longiceps. Taxonomy (NCBI): domain Eukaryota; kingdom Metazoa; phylum Chordata; class Actinopteri; order Clupeiformes; family Clupeidae; genus Sardinella; species Sardinella longiceps. The sequence continues at coordinate 33,789,866 of JAODXP020000017.1, read as the reverse complement.
GTGACTGATGTACAGTGGGTTGATTGATGTACACGCATAGATTTATGCATGTGTATGTGTATGTGCATATATCTGTGAATATATGTGCAAGTGTGTATGTACCTCTCTTGAATGCCACTTCTAACCTGCGATTGCTGGCCTAACATGAATAGCCTTACATGACTCAAAGTAATTTGACATTTACAGCTGACACAGCACTCAAATATGTGAGAGTTAATGGTGTATGAAACAGGCAGAAGAAAAGGGTCAAAACACAAATACATCAAGGAATCAGCAATGACAAGTGGTGAGGGCCTTTGGAGTACACATAGCCTGGCTTATCTATCTCTAAAAATAATACTGGTTGGGTTGAGCAACAGAAATAAAATAAAATAATCCACAATTAATGGCCATAATGACAGATTTAATACATGTTTACTTTAACTGAGTAATCATTTCCTTTCTCATCACAGAGCAACAGCCAGACATATAATGTTAAGATTATTTCAGATTCGCTGTGGAATTGGATTTTCCAGCATCACTTCCCCAAAAATCATATAATTTCCCGCCTCGGGCTTCAAGATCAATTTTGGAACCCAAGCCTCAGCTATTATGCTGTTAATTCTATTCATAGGTTGGAATAACAGGGTTTTTACCAGATAACACTAACACAGCCTTCTGATAACAGCACGAACTTGCGTCATGAATAATCTGCAGGTACTACAGTATGGCACATCGCAAAGAATTTACATGCAATAGGCATCTCGACATAAGAATTATAATAACAGTATGCCAGATGTAGCACCACACTATGTGTAATTTAGTCCGCCAAAGCCATTTTGATATTTCAGACCTTTATTTCTACCTCCTACACCGAGCACCAGTTTCTCATGCCGTATTACTGTGAAGGGGAGCAAGCACCAGCTAATTAATATGCAGCGACCTAAAACCAGTAATTTTCCCCTGTTAGGCTGAGGAACTTCAGCTTAAGTGCAGAGAGGAAACTCAGCTAAGAGAGACAGTGTGGGGGAAAAGAGGACATGCTGTACCCATTAGGAGCTTGGGGAAATTGGAGGTCTCGATGTTGTGGTAGTAGATTATAGATGTGATGGCGGCCATGAAGCCTAGCGCCGCCGGCATGTACAGGTGCAGGTGATGAGACTGGGTGAACCTGAGAAAGAGAAAGAGAGAGGGAAAGAAAGACAAAGAAAAGAGAGAGTAAAAATAAAATGGAATGAAAAGTGCAGGGAAAAAAAACATACATGTAAATAAAAGAAAAAGATAGACAGACAGCAAAGAGTTAAAACGATATCCAAAAAGGAGAGAAAAAATGAAGAGGTAGGAGATTGGGAGAGAGTGGGAAGGACAATTTAATCACAATATAATATGCCAGACAAAGAAAAAAATATGAAAAAATAGAATCTGGTCCCAGACACATTGAGAACACGAGGAGCTTTAAATATTTCAGCAAACACTCATTCACTCACTTCTGGCCCGGGCCCCTGAGTAAAGCATTCAGCTTGCCAAAATTCGACTGACCTGACGAGGGCTATGGACCAGCAACTGAACCAATTACAGGAAGCACAATAGCTGTCCCCTCACGGGGTATTTACTTCTCCCCTGGGCTAGAAACTGACTGTTATGGATGAGCTATGTCTGGTTAACTATCCGCTGACAATTTAAATTGATAGACGCGGAGGCGGGGAGAAGAGGGAGTAAGTGCTATTGGGGCAGGATTAAACGAGCGGGGTGCCACTGAGCGGGAGATTTGGTTGGCCTAAGCTGCAGTGTTTTGTGGCAATCGGGCACGACACATTTCACACTTGAGGTGTGAACACCTGGAGCTGTGTTTGTCCGTGCGAGACACAGCTTTAGGTGATTTCTATGACTCAGTACTTTTAATCTGCAAATTCAGGTTCCTGACTGAGGGTGTGGACAGGACAATTTGTGTTGAAAAAGTATGTTTTTTCTGTCTTTCTACTTTAACATCCTTTGCTAATGTCTGTCTGTTTTTCTCTCTTCCTCACCCGCCCCACCTTTATCTTTCACATTCTCAGAGTGTGTGTGTGTGTGTGTGTGTGTGTGTGTGTGTGTGTGTGTGTGTGTGTGTGTCTGTGTGTGACTCTGAGTCTGAGCAATTTAATACGCAACAGAACCGAGGTGTGTGAAAGCCTACCCGTCGGACACGATGCCCTCGGCGATCTCACACACCAGCACGAAGAGCAGGATGAAGGTGAGGATCCAGCGCAGGTTGTGCCCAGGGAAATGCAGCCAGGTGCTGTGATGGATGTGCACCTTAGAGCTCTGGCTGCCCCAGCCTGTATAGAGGATAAGCAACTAATTAAAATATGCTGTTATCTTGTGCATAGTAAGCATACATGTAGGTTTTGTCAAAGTCTGTGAAGTTGAGTTATGCATTGCACAGTTAAGTATAGTTAACTGTGTTCTACTAAGTTCTACTGTCAAGCTCAGAGGTTTTTGGTATTTTTGCCCTCAATGGTGCCTTCCAGTCAGCACTGCCTTCAAGGCACTATCCCTCTAAATCAAGGGTTAGGGTGAGGGTTAAGGCAGTCAGGTTTAGGGTTTGGGTTAAAGTAATCCCTTTCAAACAGTGCTGCCTGGAAGGTGCCTTTTTGGTTAAAAAGCACCATCGAGCTTGTGAAGACTGGACTTCTGCACAGCATGTACGTACACTCAACTCATCACTGTAATTGCTGAATATTTAGGTTCTTCTTACTTACATTATAAGAATTTGTGCCGTTATAATGAGCTCCATTTTGCACAGTTTCTGTGAAGTGTGCACAACTAAGTGCCTCTTTCCTTGGAAACTTTTTTATCAGTTTCAGATGTTTGACTTTGTAACATTAAACAGATGGGTTATACATCTGCCTTTTAAAGAGTCTGTTTAAACCTCATCCCCATAGCAGTGACATTTATTTATGTGGACATTTCTGTGTCCCCAAGGCACAGTCTGCTTAGTGGCTTCATTTTGAGAACCTGTCATCCTACAGTAAGCAGTGCATATTTTGTTTATATGTTCATCCACAGGCTGGTACAGCTGAATTATTGCAGTACACATGCAAACCGATGAGAACACAGGAACATTTCACAAACAACTGCATGGCTGAAGAGCATAAGCAATGTTTTCTCCCACATGAGAACCAAAGCGATGTGTTTCGTGAGCCATAAGGGTTCACTGGGCCCGTAAATGAGACCTAAACGAGCGATAAGAAGTCATCACGGGGCAGTTACCCCGAGGGAAGCTTTCAGCTGCTCCCGTTGTGATCCCTCCTCCACCTGTGCCAGGCCCCACACATCTGTCGAGCTAACACAACAATTCACACTCGGCCTAGATGGCCGTTGGCTGGCCCAGGTCGACTCATTGCTGTTGATTGCCTTGAAAGTATCGTCGCCATGCCTGCTGCCAGATCACAGGCCTTCGCTGCCAGCCACATTATGCTAATGGTTGCATGTCTGGCTGGCGCCCAGCTGATTGTCAAAAGAGTATGGAGTACTTCTGTGTGTGTGTGTGTGTGTGTGTGTGTGTGTGTGTGTGTGTGTGTGTGTGTGTGTGTGTTCTTATGTGTGTGTGTGTGTGTGTGTGTGTGTGTGTGTGACAGCACCGCCTGTTCAACTGATCTCTTGATGATGCGAGAGCAAAGCAACTAGCGTTCATTCTCACTCTCCCACCACCCACATATAATATCCAGTACCCCATACCTCCAGTACCCCAACCATGCACAATGGCATCTTAATCACTCCTACAGACAAGTGGACTTCCAAGAGTCTCAATGGCACACAGACTGAGGACTCAATGGGATATTAATGCCATATCAATATTAATACCGCTAATCTGTCTATGTCTCAGGAGGCTTGGTCGGTGGGACGGCTTTGCTCCAGGCTGACGGTGCCTTTTCAAGGCTGAGACAGACGGTCGAGGCAGGCCACATCGGATGCCACTGACACCTATGGTATGGGGCAGGGGGTGGGTAGGCACGGCAGCGCTGGCCGTCTGTAACCCGACTCCCAAAGGGATGATCGCGCTGGCTTCTGCTCGGTAAATTCCACTGGTAAGGTCACATTTGTTTGTCTAGAAATAAAAAAAAAAAATTGCTTCCCACGCCGTGTTCTCAGAATACGCTTTCACCATCGCGGTCGGTCCCTGACTTGACTTGTGCACCCATAAAAAAATATATTATAATGGGGCTGCCTTATGGGTGAAGGGTCGGAGGGTGAAAGGGAAAATGACATGTCCACAGTGATCTCTGTGTGAACATAAAGTTAAGCCTTGGGGGTCTCATTTCAAAGGCCTTCCAACCTTTTACCCTTGCCACAACACAACACAATCACCCTCCACTTAATCATTCATCAACGAGGACCCTAGATATTACTCCAAAGCATTTTCAGGACAGCACAGGACTGGCTGTTGATAATGCTGATTACAAGCTGTAGCTTTCCCACACCATTAAACAGCGGGAACAAATTGGAATCAAGTGATTCGCTAGGGACTAGTGACTAGTGACTCACTCATGACTATAGACTCTTTATCATATCACAGGACTGATATTGAAGTTAATATTACAAACAAGATGTGACTGATGGAAAAATTCTTTCCGTGCCGTGTGTGTCTGTGAAGGATGCACCTCGGAGGGACACTCACCGATGAAGAGGATGGGGAAAGTGATGAAGAGCAGAAACACATGGGGCACCACGGTGAGGGCGTCCAGGAAGCAGCCGTTGTTGAGCACGCCGCCGTCCACGTTGTAGGCGGCCGAGTTGTTCTCATTGCCGCAGAACGCCAAAGACATGGTGGAGCCAGGACTCTGAAGGACCGGCAGGTCAGGGTAGACAGTGAGAGCGACAAAGAAAGAGAGAGAAAGATAGGGAAAGACAGAGAGAGAGAGAGAGACAAAGAGAGAGACGGACAGAGACAGAGATTGAGAGAGGACACAGTGGTAGAGGAAGAGGGAGAGAGAAGGATAGAGGAATGGAAAAACACAAGAGAGAAAGGGAGCAAAGGAGAAACAGAGACAAAGAAGAAATCGAGACACAATACAGAAATAGAACAGAAGAGCGAGGAAAAGGGACAGACAGAGAGAGAGAGAGAGAGAGAGAGAGAGAGAGAGAGCAAGAGATACGAGTAGGTGAAAGACACAGGAGAAGGACAGAGGACAGGAGAGGAGAAGGGAAGAGGACAAGAGAGAATAAAATGATCGTCAGGAATAAGCTCTTAGAGCATGCCAGAGCAGTCCTGGTCTGGGGCAGTCGAGTGTTAGTTTAGGTTCAGGTGAGCAGCACAGCAGAGCAAAACAAATCCTCTGTCTCTTTACATCCTGCCACGGACAGCAAATACAATCCCATTCACAATCCCAGTCCAAGGGGAAAGACGGCAGCCACAGTGGAGCAGCAGCAGCAGTAGCGGAAGCAGCGGCGGCAGCAACCTCGGACACACGGTAATTCCAGCTGTCTATGGAGCCCCGACAGAGCCCGTGAGGAATCCCGGCATCCCACTTCTCTGTTTCTCCTCTCAGGCATCCTCCAAATAACCCCTCCGGCGGAACGTCACTGAGCTCTTGTTCACACACACTCACTCTCTCACAAACACACATACACACACACACATACACAGACAACAACAGCACACACACACACACACCACGCACACACACACACACACAAGCTGAAGCACACAGCTGTGCAAGAGCCAAAAGATCCAGGCGAACGTCCTCTAGTATAGTTCTGCTATTCCTGTCTATCTCTCTCCCGTCCTCGTGCTCCCTCCCTCTCTCTCTCTTTCTCTCTCTCTCTCTCGGAACGAGATTTCAAAGTTGACCTTGCAAGATGAGAGCTGTGAGGGTCTGTGTGTGTGTGTGAGAGAGAGTGTGTGTGTGTGCATGCGCGCCAGAGCGACTCATGCAGACCTGTGAGAGGTAGGGGGAGGGATAGACGGAGAAAGAAAGAGAGAGACAGAGAAGGGGGTTGGATAGAGAAGGAGAGGGAGGGTGGAATGGGAATACTGGAAAGAGAGAGAGAGAGAGAGGGAGGGAGAGAGAGAGAGAGAGAGAGAAGAGACAGCAGCACCCAGCATCAGAGACTCGTGATCACGTCAGAATGTGTTACGTGCCAGGAATAAAAATGGGAGTTTATTTCTTAGATTCTTTAAACTCGATTTATTTGCATATCAAATGTGTGTGGAAGTGTCTGTCGCTCTCTCTCTCTCTCTCTCTCTCTCTCTCTCTCTCTCTCTCTGTGTGTGTGTGTGTGTGTGTGTGTGTGTGTGTGTGTGTGTGTGTGTGTGTGTGTGAATCCCCAGAAGACCACACCAGAATTCTCTGGACCTCTCAAAATGTGATAGATTCAGAGCAGACAGATAGAGTATGGCTCACTCTAAAATTAGCAAAAAATGAAGCCCCAATCTCAAACTCAGAGATTGTTTACCCAATAACAAATCAATTCAAAGCAGCACAAATAATGATGCTGAAATTCATGATGAAATAATGATTCAGCCATGATGCAAATGTCTGTGTCCTTGACAAGTGAAGATATGAAGGTTAAACTAAGAGAATATAATTTTATGACTATAGTCATATGGAAGCATACACACACGCATTCACTCCATAGAAAATCCATGATTCACTCACACGACCCCCCAATCACCCCCCCACCTTGTCACCTGAGCCGAGGGCACACTTGTGAAAGCCATCACTCCCCTTCCTTGCATTTCCTGTGCTGGGTGCTAAAATACCCAGCCAGCCCGATACCGCTACACTTCCATGACAGCAGATCCATCACCCCAGAGGTACCCTGAGCTGGGAGGGGGGTTGGAGGGGGTGAGCAGAGAGAAGTGTCGCCCTACCTCTGAGGCGAAAGGATCTAAGAGGAAGATGTGGGATTGGACAGGGTTGTTGATGAAAATGCCCTGTCTCTGTTGTTTACAATAACATGACCACTGAAAGATAGAGGGAGAGAGCTGCTCTGACCCTTGTTTGAGATTACAGCCCATTAAACAGATTGGTCGAGCAGGGGGTGTTAGGCAGCCATCAGCAGCACAAACAGACACACAGGTTAGCTAGAAGCCTGTATCTCTAAGAATGCCTTATATTTTGTCTAACATATCGACAATTTAGCTCTTAATAAGATACTGTTTTCTTGCCTCCTTTGCTTTAAAGATAAAGTAGACAACATGTAGCCTATACTTGTATACTGTACCACGTAATGCCTGTGTATCTGAGTGTGAAGCACACTCTCTCGCGCACACATACGCGGGAAAGCAATTTATGGCAGTGATTGCCATGCACAGTGATCGATGGTTGTCTCGCTCACTCCATTACAATACATCATTCATAGCAGACGTTTATCACGTGACGTGATGTATAGTAGACAACAAAATCATGCAACGAAAAGCATACTTTAGTAACATCACACACACACACACACCAGACACTAAATGACATTCATTTTTCTCTCATGGGAAACTCTGGCTTGCAGTCCACCTCATTCTTGAGCACCCTCAGATGTATCAAATGGACTCTCAACAGCAAACCTCGATTGTGTTACGATACATTACACACATTGCGCTACACTAGCCTACAACTCTTGTTGTAAATTTGGTATTGGCCACTGTAGGCTACTGCATTCCACTTGTCCACTTGCCAAGAGAAAGAGTTTAACTCTTGCACGTATTTACCATGATTGTTTATGGCATTCTTAAATCTGAAAATAAGCTTTTTAAATTGCGAAATAAACTCACATTCCAAGAATATTAACACAAATATTTGGCTATGCAAAGTGATGTAGCAGTGTGCGGTTATAATTAGCCACTCATCAGATAATGCTTGCGTTAGTTGTATTAACACACAAGGTAATTGTTCATGGAAATTGAAAATTCTCTGTTTGCATACCGGTTTATACCGTGGAAGCATCTTTGTTTCCAAACTCCACTGGCTCCTCGATCAGTCCTCATTAGCCTCCAACGTCCAAAGATAATTTCAGCTTATATCCAAACACGATCACTGGATTCCTTAATTGGAATGGGCAGTTTAAGGCTTTTTAGTAGGCTGTAGGATTTCACTCTTTGGTGACCTCACATCAAACTCGTAAAATGGCCAACTTTAATTTGCTATAGTCTTCCCGATGACGTTAGTTGCGGACGTGACCGCAAAGATATTGGTCAATGGCCCCAAATGGAAAAACTGTTGGATGAAGCAAACTTCCAGTGGAACTAGCCAAGGTGCTGAAAACAGGTAGACTGCCAGAGCTCAAAGAAATGCACGAAGAATTGGTCAAATAAATCAGAACTAACACGAATGAAGAAATATTGATATGCAAGTAGTAAATCGCATATTGTCAGCAAATACATCTGAAAAAACTGAAACATCGATGATCTATAATTACATAACGCGCTGGTGGTTATGCACAATGTTGCTTAATGACGCGCCTTCATATAGCCTATAATGTTCACAACAGTCAGGACTGCACTATTCTAGATCTGGAAAAAAAAAACTGAATCCATGGCCTAAAATCTGTATTGGGGTATCTATTCTATTATGAAACGTCGTCTAATCCTAGCCAAACTAAGGTTTGCAGGTAACATTGCAAACATTGCAGGTCCCAACATAGACCATGCGTCATCCAACGCTCTAAAGACATGGTGGATAGAATTATTTTTTTGTATTGTGCATTTATTGTGACCATATACTTACCAGTAGCCCTATGCATGCACCTGGCTATAACTTAGAATTACAGTAATAGGTGCCCCACTGCCCCCTAAAGGTGCTTAATATAATTACATTGATTTGATTCACTGTTTGTTTTTTCCAGGGCCTGTCTACTACTGTTACTAGCCTACAATATTTGTAGGCCTACTACAACAGGCCAATAACCACACTGATGGACTCCTTGTGCAAAAATCACTTTAATTGTTAAAAAGCTACTGTTGAGATGACTCAGACAGAAAATTCTCTCATAACCATAAATGAACAACCCTACTGTGCATGTGTGGCAGCAGAATATTTGTAAACATGACACATGTAAGCACAGCATTTTTACAATGCAATCTGAAAATATTGTAATATGCATTCATAGATAATAAACAAAGTGCATCAGTAGAGTAAATTAGTTTTTACTAGCATTGCATATTTTTCCGGCTTCGTTATTTTATTGTTAAAGGCAGCTAGACCATGCTGGGTTGTAATAAAAAAAAAAGATTGGAGTTGATGATCATGGAGAGGGTCCAAGTTCCTGGGTAGGCCCTCTTGCTGAGTACAGTCTGTTCTTCAGAGGAGATGGAGCCACTGAGCCAAACTCTAGAAGAAGGTCCTGCAACAACAAGAAGATGACACATGCCTTATCCAACTCTCGGCAGAGGGAGAAAAAAGACTTTTCACCCAAGAGCATGCCTTTTGCTTCCCTTCATATATACAGTATGCGCATATTGATGGAGGGAAGATGGTGTGGAAATTTCAGAAGGTTTTATAAATAATAAGATGAAATACAGAGGCAGAACAGCATGTTGTGAATTCAAGTAATTCACATGGATGTATATGTTATAAGGTCAGAAATTCTTCTTTCTAGCCTCCAATCCTCCTTGACAGTTCCAATTTAAAAACCAGCCAAGCCTTTCAATTTGTGTCATATTCTGCCAAAGGACAACATGCTGTGTGAGCAAGACCATGAATTAATCTTTCTGTATGAGTCATGCTGTGACACAGACCCTTTCAACACCATCAATCAGAAGAACCGCTGATATTCCAGCCTGTAATGGCTGACACAAATAATTTGTGGAATTGTAGTTTAGGTGAATAAGGCTAGCTGTTCCTTGACTGAGTGTTTCCAGTAGACCAAAAAGCCAAGCTGAGACAAGGGTGTCAACACATTGCTGTATTACCAAACCACTGAAATTGATTGAGACTATCACATCTGGAGTAGATAATCTCCTGTCAGAACTCCTTGGGATGAAAGGTTTCCAAACTTTCTTTTTTTTTGGCAGAGGTGCCAGATTGAGATTGAGATTGAGAGAGATTTGGGCCCATGCAAGCGAGGCACACACGCACACAGGCTGTGGCACACCCAGAGACTCTGGGGGCTTCCGCCCAGACCAGAGAGGGAGTTACCCTGGGGAGGAGGTGGGCAAGCCCTGGCCTTTCGCCTGGGCCACCGGGGAGGGGGGAACCAGGGGGGCAGCAGCTATGGCTGGAACCGGTAGCCATGTCTGTACAGAGTTGCAGTGCCCGCGGTAAACTGTCTGTTTGCAGTGGGACTGACTGATGCTGCCTTAGGGCTGAACATACAGATGAGAGGTTCAGTCTTCAGAACAGTCACACAAGGAAAACAAAAAGCTCATTGATAAATCAAACATGTTAAGTGTCCTTAACTAATGGATTTTAATTACAGTTGAGGGTTAAATGCATTGAAGGGAGACCTTTGGTCTCATATGTCCAATATGACTACACAGGAACGATGAAGTGGATCTGATTATGAACATCTAGAAACAGATTGATTACAAAGAGACAGGGGAGAGACAGAGAGGAGGTGGACAGATGATGGAAGAGGAGTGTGATGCAAGTACGTACACTTCATCCTCATAGTCCTTTGGTGGGGACACTGCTATGACCAGATCAATCCAGTCCTGGAAAACACAGGCGATGCACACATCCATCAATCCATCAGTCAATCCATCCATTCATCCATCAATCTATCCATCCATATACTGTATAATGTACAATCATTGGCATTGAAAGCAAATACATACAGTATTTAATTTAAGTTTTTTTTCATTAGTAAAGGGCTCTGAGTGTCATTTTGGGAAAACAAAGGACATGGGTGTACATTAAAGATTTTTCCAAAACCATCAGAAAAACAGATGTTCCTGTAATGGACATTAGCCTACACTACACAAGTGGAATTAGGGTTTTCTCAGTTGTTAATATTGTGTTTTGACATTGCTATAGTATAGTGCTATAATGCTATGCTTGCAGGCAGGAGAAGGGCCTCTGAATGAGTTGGCTGGATGAACTTCTTACCCCTCCACTTTTCCAGGCTCTTTCCAGGGAATTCTGGCCCTCATCAAGAGTGAGGTCAGTCAGGATTTTTCCATTAACTGCCATCACCTCATCCCCTGCAGCAATACCACCTACACACACACACACACACACACACACACACACACACACACACACACACACACACACACACACACACACACACACACACACACACACACACACACACACACACACACACACACAAATGTTAAAATTAATGCAAATACACAAACTGACTTTTTTCACATTGGTGTGATAAATGTTAGCCCGACTGTTGCATCAGTTTCTTTGTTCTGACTTGTCTGTATATAAATTCAAGAATTACAAATAGAGAAAAGCAGGAAACTATGTTATGTGTTCATTAAAGTTTTGTGGCCCAGCACAACCTCTGCAAATTAGAATGGCTTCCCATTCTACGTCACCTTGATCACAGGAATAAATGTATGAATAAAAGATTTATATGCATAGTGCAGCCTCCATTCCTGACTATCAACTGAACAAATGTTTGGCCAGCACTCTGAAAATACTATGAATTGAATCCTGCTCCTACCCTTTTGAACTTCACAAGATGTTTGGAAATCTACGCTCACCGTGTTGGTCAGCGGCACCACCATCGTAGACAGCCGACACCACCAGCTTCCCAAGGGGAGACTCAACACCTCCTTCCACTGCCAGGTCTAGTTGACCACCATCCTGTATGCGGAAAGGACACAAGATTTGTGATTCCTTAAACAATGACAACAAATATCACCGATATCTCCAATGTCACTGTTATAAAACGGCAAACAAATATGAAATTATGACAATAAAAGGTGCACTGCATACTGTTGTATCCAGTAATACATCAGCAATAACATGGTTTACCTTTTTGATTCTGAGCAGCCGGATGTCTCTTTCAGCTACCTGCTCTGGTGTGAACTGTTATTTCACAAGACACAAAACAACATCACAATAAGAATTCTCTGCCTGTGACACAGCCAGGATATCTGTGGTGGTTTAATATAACAGAACCACAG
>JAODXP020000017.1:33732829-33762829 GCA_027497455.2 Sardinella longiceps | reverse complement strand
CTGCAATTTGTGGATTTGTGGGTTTTTTAATGGATATTACATATGACCGAACAAGCCCTGCATAGATTAAGCTATAAATAATACAGAGTGGAGGCAATACAAGCCATCTGCCAAGCTAGGTTGACTAAACAATCCATAAATCAGAATGCCTTACCTAATGAGTATACAAGCTAGTATATTCATACATAAGTGATTGATTGCTAACAGTATACTGCAAAAAACAAAAAACAAACACATAAAATACTGCATGAAAGTCAATCAAGTAGGTTTACCGCATTACTCTTTGCACTACTTTTGAGAATCACTTGTTGTAACGGAGAGATCCTGTGTGATGCAATTTCAATCTAAGACGTTTATTGGAATTTGAAAGAAAAGAGATATAGCCTAAACAGTAAACCAACGGATAATGCAAATTGAATGGGGCATAAGAAAATTAAAGTGAATGTGAGTTTCTGCGGCCCATTCAGCTGGTGGTTTGCACTCAGTACTGTACAAATACACAACAGTGCACAACAGGGCTACGGATTGATTCACACTACATTTCTCCTTTCTCCTGGATTTCTCCCCTGGATTCAGAGTGAAGAGATAAAACATTTGTAAAATAGCCTTCTGTCTCCCCCTGTTGGTGACAGATTACATTGCATAGGCCTATATCCCGAGATCTCCCCAAAGTGTCCTCAAAGGACCTCGGCCCCACTCATCCTGCTACTGAGCTGAAATAGCCACTTACAATCAGTATGTGCAATGGGCAACAATACTGGCAAAATTGATGATGTCTGAAAGATAATTTACGGTATAATCCTGTACAGCATGTATGTATGTAAGGCGGGTATTTATTTGTGTATAAGTATATTCATTTGAATAGAATTATCTCAAGTGTATAGCTAATTAGTAACCCTCACCTTCTCTATGACAGGCTTAAAGTTTTTGCATACTCCATGGAGTATGCAAATAAATATTTGATTCCTGTGAACCGGGAAGCCACACTAGGGTCAAGGCAGGGTTCATTCCCAATAACCATGGCATTTACTGTCCATATGGCATTTACAAAGTACTTAGCCTTCTTCTCTTTACAGACATCCTCTATTCTATCCTCCCAGGGCACAGTTAGTTCCTGGCTGCCGGACTATTTGCCATGTCGATAAGCATGAGGCACAAGGATCATATCTGCAAGGATTTCACTTCTATATGGGTTGTACCCTCAACTGCCAACCTAGAACTAGTAACATTTACCAGTCCCATGTTGTGGTGAGCACTCTGTGCTGGTAGTGTTATCCCCTTTACGATGGCCTAGCTTTTCATCTCTTCTGCCATCACTGCAGTACTAAGGAGTTTCTAAACTCCAATAAAATATATGGTATGCTAGGGCCTGTTTTGCTCCAAGCAACTTCTGATATGTTGGGGCACTTTCTTGCTCTCAATCCCTTCCTAACAGGTGATGTGCTCCTGTCTGGCAATCTCAATCACATCTCTGCCAACGCAGCCTTGGGCGCTGTTGGGTGACTTTGAGACTTGTTCCTTCTGCGTCTCACCTCACAATATATCTTTCAATGCAGGACATAGCTTGGCAATCGCTTTTTGTGAAATATAGCTTTGTTGACTTCAATCTCTGGCTAGAACTCTTGATGTATTAGTGTTGCAGTGGATGCAATCTCACTTGTAGACCCGCACTCTGCTTTCTGCTCACCTGTAGGCCCACGCTCTCTGCCTGTCCGTCCTTTACGATCTGAGAGATGAAGAGGCCACAGCCAAACTCCAGCCCACCTCGGACACACAAACCCAGGCCGTCTGGGTGAGTCCGGTCCAGACGCACCTCCTTTAGTTTTCTGCAATCATCCACACACACACACACACACACACACACACACACACACACACACACACACACACACACACACACAAACATAGTAATCACTGACTTGGTGTCTTAGTCAACAACCAATGAAATGATTGATACAGAGGCAGAGAAACTAGATGTTTGCAACAGGTAATGCTAAAACTCCATTCAGCTTGATGTAATGAAGACAGCTATATTTGTTATGTCCAATCAGACATCATACCGTGGCTTCCCCTACTTGCTACTGCTTGGTGCAGAGACTAAACCAGGCATCTCTCCTCCATACTCACCGTGACCTCTTAGGGGTGAGCAGGTCGTACTCCACCTGGTGCTTGAGGGGGATGAGGGGTCGGATGGCATCGAAGAGGGGCAGCCTGCTAGGCTCGTTGATCACCAGCTTCAGGTCTCCCACCAGCACAGTCAGGTCCATGGCCCTACACAGGGAGAGAGGAAAATTCTGTCACTCAGCTTCATAATCTAAACTTGCTATGACCCACGTCACACAACATGGATGTGTACAGCTTACTACTGTATGGGGGGCAACTGTGGATAAGGAAAACTGGATAAGGAATTGAACTAATGACTGAAAAGTCTCTTAACCATAGCACAGGCATAGTACCTCTGCTCAACATTGTATTTCTTTAGAATACTTTTACTTTATCAGGGTACTCTCCCATGTTTCCCAAACAAGCAACCAACCAGTGAACAGAAAAACAAAAGCAGTTTAAAAGTTCATACAAATTGTGAGGTAAACAAATGCCTACAGAGAGTGTCAAGACTCTTTGAACAAGGTGAATTAAAGAGTCTGGTCTACCAGGTCTCCTGGGCAACCGTATTATAATGATGACAGCTGGCTGTATGAGCCTATTGATTATATGGCTACAAAAAACATGAAAATAAAGAAATAATAATACTATTGTGATGATTATGGCCCTTTAGACAGTAAACTAGTGTATTAAAAATGTAGCACAACATCTAATAACTTAGACCTGTCTGTCATTCAAATAAACAAGGTTTACTCTTGGCTCAATTCAAGTTGCTTTTGTGCCTACTGGATACAATACACCAACACATGTATCATATGGTTAAAATACCTGTACTGATTTCGACTGATTTAGAGCAGAACCATAACCAGATCTATAATACAGCAAAATAAATGCAAAAATAAAAGTAAATAATACATTTGCCCAGAGATGCACAGCAATTAGACAGGCAAGAGTTTTGAGATTCATCCCATGAATCATTGATGGTTGCCATTTCATTCCTGACTCAAGTGTCGGGAACAGAAGGGGCTTTTCTGAATGGGCGCTTCGGCTGGATGGAGCGCAGTGGAAACTCTCTGCTTCCTGGCCAATCGGGGAAGGAGAAGTCAACCCTCCTGACATGAGATCAGGTGGAAACTTCTGCCAGAGGTGGGACCTACAGGGGCATTCAGGCGGCATTATGGGCGCCAGCTGGGGAAGAAACTGAATCCTTTCCCCCAAGCATGTGTGTGTGTGTGTGTGTGTGTGTGTGTGTGTGTGTGTGTGTGTGTGTGTGTGTGTGTGTGTGTGTGTGTGTGTGTGTGTGTGTGCGTGTGTGTGTGTGCATACAGTAGTTCCGTTTAGCTAACGAACGGCCCACTTTGGGTGACAATACAGATCACTCAGGAGTAAGCCAGTCTCTGGCTCTGCGGCTACTCTAATCTGAACTGATACAGGCAAGAGCTGAGACAGATCTGGAATCAGCCTAACCTGAGCCAATCAGCTAGTGGCCACAAAGGCCACTACCACACACATCTAGGAATAAAGCATAAGGGCCTATAAGTTATAAATAATTCATCATTCAGCTTATCTTCTTAAAAGACTTTTGAGATAAACAAACGTGTTGACAGCTAGCACGATCGGCATGATTTTCAACAAAAGAAAAAGGATTTTGTGATTTTCAGTTCACAGTTTCTATTATGTGCTATATCTGCTATATGAGTGCCAATCTGAAGAATCCATTATAACATTTTACTATTTTATGATTTACACTAATCGCTAAAAGATTTGTTAGGTAAAGTCTGACTAATAACATCAAAATATGTTTGATATAAACACTGTTTGAAAAAAAAAAAAAAAACGGTCAATTCCAACACCTTTATTCTCAATCTTTAACCACACACACTCCATGTTGAATCGTCATTTTGGGAGGAGATTCTGGACTTACTTGTGATACATGCGCAGCACATCATATAGATAGTCCTTCTCTGCTTCATTATCAATCAGAAGCTCCACCTGCAAGACAAAGTGACCTTTGAGCAGCTCTACGCCAAATAACCCTCATTACATTGATACTGCCGTCAGAGACACAGTCATAAACAACCACAGCACAGACCTCACCCTCTTAAACCGTCTCCCCATTCCCATGAGAAATGAAGTGACAGTTTGAGCGAGGACGAGCAGTATAAAAGCAGACATTCTGTGAAAATCACTTACTTGGTAGTGGCTCAGCTGTCGCAGAAATATTTTCAAAAAACGCTTTGGCCATTCACAGATGTAGCACATCTCTTCTTCTAGCTCCTTCACACAGTGTGCAAATGTGTTTATAAAGGAAGCCTGTTTGTCTAAATTAATAAGACCTGGTTTTTGGTTGCTCATGTGGTCCAGGAAGGCTTAGCTTCTCTGAGTAGGTGCCCTGTTTGTTTATAATGACTGTGAGGCTAATAGCCTCATCTCTGGCCTTATACACAGCAGGGGGGGTTAGGCTGGTGAATAGTGTCACCTTACAGCTCTCAGACAGCCTGATTCCACCACCTCCACCGTCAAAACAGAGCACCCCACTCCCTATTCACCAGAGAGGACCAAGGTACCACAACACATGGCTCTGACAAACCTCAGGATACATCAACACATGAAGTAATATTGTAATATATACCTTATATGTTTGTTATGAACACTTTTGGGTTCTGGTTTCACCTTGCCTCACTTGGTAGCATATCACGACTGTGCAATATGCTTGATGTATGGCTCTTACATGCTTGCAGAATTACTGTTAGCTACATTTGTGTCCAAATGCAAAAGCAGATGCTTACTTAAAGACCAAACAGCACAACCCAAATTGATGAAATGTGGGTGTGCACTGATGTGCATTTTTGAGTCCTGAATAGTCAGTGACAGTGGACTTTGGACCAATGAAAGATGGCAAGTGATAAAGCAACAGCGTGTGAGAGATCACATTATTACTGGTCTGCCTCACACTCACTTTGGAGAGTTAGGGCTGTGACTACATGCTGGATCATAGGACAGGAATTTACAGATAAAAACCAAATAACGTCTTATCCATACTAGAAGCACTTCTAGGTACATACAAGTTCATTATTTACACAGAGGAAAATGAACAGACATAAATAAAAGGCATTTTTGTTGAGCACTGAACCTGATCCTGATGCTCTCTACAGACCATGCTAGAAATGCCATCTCTAATTGAGGCTTGGGTATTTAACTGCCCAATTCCTTCCAGCTGACTGATCATCTCTAACACAGAGAGTATAATGCAGAAATGCCCTTTGTGTAGACCCCCGTTCCTCTCTCTCTCTCTCTCTCTCTCTCTCTCTCTCTCTCTCTCTCTCTCTCTCTCTGGGTGCATGGAGGTTCAGAACAGATGGTTCAAGACTACTATTACAAACAGTGATATCATATTCCATTTCAAAGATACTGTCTAAAGCTATACGGTAAATTCTCTTTCCTGAAACTCTCCTTATACTTCCTTATAACTGACTGAAACACACTGAAACATATTTTAGAGAGCATTGTTGAATGTAACCAAAATGGTGAAGAGGCTATCGAGATAAAAACAATGTGAGTGGCTCTAAATTTGTGGACGCCCCAACATTTCCCATGTAACTTCATTGCCCATTGTGTACGTAGCCTGCAGGTGCAACTACGTCATTACAGTAAAGTAACATTTTTACCTATGAACTACGCACGCTTCTAACAGCATAATGTATCAAATACATCGTTTTGGCGGGTATCAGCGACATTTTGACGCAGAAGTAAATAATGAAATGGTACAATTCACTGGCACATACGTCTCCAATTCTGTTCACAAACAAAATAAATATAAGGAAACGTATCTTTAGGCCCCTACAATCATGTAATTGTCTAAAAATATGTATAAAAGCAATTTAATAAGACCTACAAAGTACCAAGATGAATATCTTGATTCCCAACAAGACTAGTTACTGTTTATTGCCTTGACAACCTGTCCGCCATTCATCTGCGCACGCAAGGACTACGGCTCTAAATGCTCAAGCTGTAGACAAATGTGCTTTAGAAGAAATCCAAAGGAAAGTGAGAAGTCAAGAAAGGTATTTCTCTTACTTTGTGTCGAAATTCTCTGGCCACTCTTCGCTCCATTTTTAGTTAAGGGTCCCTCACACCTATCCAAATGCGTTTGATCCGTTTGCGCACTTCTATAAGTGAACACTGGGTGGAGTAGGCTAGATAGGACAGTAACAAACTTGCTGCTGTAATATACTAACCTTTGCCCTGATATCAGTATATGGCACGTTCTTGATAGTAATCGCCTTTTAGTTTTTGTGAAACATTTCACGAACCGTCTGCTACTCTAGAGGGTGTTGTAGCCTATATCAAATCATGATGAGAAGAAAAATGTATGACTCCATCTGAAGTTTTAAGAAATACATAAAAACTCTTTTTAGCCTGTAGGCCTAGATAACACATCATCACTCACATGTGACTCACACATCACATGTGTGTGTGTGTGTGTGTGTGTGTGTGTGTGTATTATTAAAATTTTGGGGAGAGAATGAGAATTGCCTATGAATGACCGTGTATGCAATAAACTTCCATTATGTTTGTTTTGTACCCTTAAGGGAAAGGTGTGTGTTCTCTCTCTCTCTCTCTCTCTCTCTCTCTCTCTCTCTCTCTCTCTCTCTCTCTCTCTCTCTCTTTTTTTTGTGTGTGTGTGTGTGTGTGGCCTATGTATATGCTTGAGGAAGCAATGCTGGTTCAGCTGTTGGGACTATTGGTCCATCTCTACGCCTGACACAGGGACTCCAGTGTGACCTATGCTCCCACTGAAGCAAGGATTTGCTGCCGTAACCTAAACCCCTCTCTCACACACCCCACCACATACACACACACACACACACACACACACACACACACACACAAATGAAAGAAAACAACAAATCAGGAAAATTAATAGGATTTACCTAAATTCATCAAGAAACAGGAAGCATTCATCATGCAAAGGTACCATGCAAGTGATGTTCATTCTAAATAGTATGCTACAGTAAGTACTTGTAAACTTATACTTTTCTACACATTGTTTTAAAATTTGAATCCCCAGAATTCACTGGATATGATGGATGTGAGAAATTTCTATGTAGCCATGTTATATTGGTCCTTTGAAATACAGTAATATACAGAAATACAAATCAGATTATGTTTTCTGTAAAGAGACATTTGAAGTTTAAGTTAAATACAGGGATAGGGTACACTACACATGCTATGATCTATCATTAGTATAAACTATGATGATGTGTGTTACATTTCTCAACCATATTAATGTCCACTTGTTCCTGTAGCCATAAGTCTTGTCATCATTAGTACCATTTGCAAACATATATAATTTTCAGCAGAGTGCGTTCATTTAAACCTATTCATGAACTGGTTTGAAAAGGTGGACTTTGAAGAAACTGCAATATCAAAGCCATCAAGATGAGCTGATGTTGACCTGTATTTTAAGAATATTTGTATGATCTGCAGTGCAGCATATATCCTCTAGGTGGTGCCATTTGTACATGGACAGTCTCTCAGAACATCTTCCCCATGTGCACTTCTTTCAAGGTTGAAAAAAGTTAATTTAAATTTTTCATCAATTAGTCAATTATATCTCTAAGTATAATTCAGTGTCCGTACTCATTTAAAGATGTTGTGACAAGATTTGATTAGCTCATTCTTTTTCAGATTCCTTAAATATTCCTTGGCTACTGAGCAAAAGTGTGTGTTAATAGAATAATAGAATAGAAGTTCCTGTTCACACAACACACTGAACCTGCCATTGATTTTATGTAGAAGTACAAATGTGTATTAAAATCAAGGAATGTCATTGCTGTCTTACTGCTCTATGCTATTTGCATTTTACAATGATAATTACCTCCAGTAGGGTCTAAAATTCTTTTGAACAACATTAGCTGGATGAGATACATTTTTACATGATCACTTGGTAATAGATAATATAATCGGAAACAACTAATTACTAATACGTCATTACTTATTTCATCATCGCTCAGTTCAGTTTTCTCCAGCATTCTTTCTCAGAAAGCATATTTTCCCAGGAATCCTGATGAAGCTGTTTTCTGTGCACTGGTGCAGGATATGATTCTATGAGAAGTTTATGACTTCTGAGGACCCCCACCCCCCACCACTGAAGCAGTCTTCTGAGACACACCCCAGAGTAACTAACCCACAGCGCCTATCGAGTTCCCTGGAGTGGCAACCCTAGCCCCAGGTCTGGATCCTGCTCGCAGCGTGACAAAGTAAATTACCCTTCCTGTATCCCTTGCGTACAGGGAAAATGCCCACACAGACTCCCTGAAAGCAAATAAAAACCCAAATAAAAAAAAAGAAAGACAGAAAGAAAGAAAGAAAGAAAGTGAGTGGGCCCCGTCTGGACTGCGATTCATGCTTGTTGAACATCCAAGGCCACGGTGTGCAGTCAGTGACATGCTCTGATTCTCAAATCGCAAGGTAAAAGCATCTTAAATCAACTTTCGATTCTGGAAGGGAATCAAAGCGAGGGACAGGTGCACCTTTTTCCCCCCGACCGGTGCTCTGCTCTTGTCTTACGTCACCTTTGGCTGCGCTTTAAGCGTTCGGCTCACGGCTTCCACACTGTAACATGCTGCTCTCTTCTCCACCACCAAGCGATGTGCTGACAAGAAAAAAAAAAAAAGCGAGCCTAGATGGCTCAGTTCACTCAGGCATGTCAGAGGTCAAAGGTCAAGCCCTTGTCTTTACGTAACTACCTCGAAGATGGGGTGCACAGTGCACCTAGGCCCCCAGTGTCATGGGTGGAGAACATAGCACTTATGCAATCAACCAGGTTGTTTTTTGCACTCGTTCTCACACATTGAGGAGAGAAAACAGCTCAGGTCAGCCATGTTGAGCAAAAGTCTATCAGCCCATTGGATCCCTTCATGGAGGCTCCCAGTGTATCTCTGGAGTTCAGGCCCGGAGTCAGGGAACAATGACGGCATTGATGTGGAATGAAGGCCCTGTGCGGTCGGACACTATCAGACCGCTGGTGGCCAAGCAGCCAGGGATTGTGGGATTGCGTTTATGGGCAGACGGTCGCGTTGCTGCGTATTGAGGCTTGAGCCCTGCAGCTGTCGCCTGGCACACTCCAACCTCACAGAGACATGACAGATTTTGTCAATCCCAGTGGTGTGTGTGTGTGTGTGTGTGTGTGTGTGTGTGTGTGTGTGTGAGTGTGCGCACTTACTGGGTGGGGGGTAATAGGGAGACCCACAGCTGTGCCAGTATGGAGGTTGGAAGAGAGGCCTTCAACAGCAGGGATCAAAATGTTAACTGAGTTAACTCTTGCACTATACTGTGTTACAAATGCAGGAGGAGACAAAAACAAGGAACATATCTTGCACATTTTTAATTTGCTCAAACCAAGTATGCCACATTTATTTGGTTTTGGTTTATAGTAAAAAGAAAAACAACAACTCTGAGGCTGAATATGGAGGAAAGTGCATCACTGTATAGTAGACGTGGAATTTAAAACAGTGCTCTGTGTTTCCAGGGCTAGCGTTCCTAAGAACTGGCTTGGGCCTCACGAAAGAGATCTTTGGCCTGTCTTGAGCTTTTACTACCAGCTGATAGGCCAGTAATGAATCTTGTTGTGCATGTCCCCCGGGTGCGGCGGAGAAGAGTTAAACATCAGATTCAGAGTCCGCATTGCCAATTTACTGTGTATGCAACTGATCTGCTAGTGGAGAAGTCAACTTAAAATTTTACTACCCAACTCGCAGAATCTTAGAAGTGCTTAGATATCAAGCTAACACTCGTCTCAGGTTTGCATTACAGAAAAGGGGGCAGTTTTTTTTTTTTTTTTGGGGATGGGGGGGGGGGGTTCAGGCAAGAGCCATGATGCTGAGCGGGGGTAATAATAACAGCCACTAAAAATACCCCTGCATTTGTTTTAGTTAATGGGAAAGTTACACCCGGAGCAGAGTCGCAATGCAAAAAAGCAGATAGAGTTTCTCTGCTGACTGCACTAGATACCAGGCATGGCATGACAGGGGTGGAGAGAGAGAGAGAGAGAGAGAGAGAGAGAGAGAAATGGGAAGGATAGAGGAACACCTCTTGGCCCAAAACAACCACACCCCATGCTGCACCTCCTCTCAACACTCACACACAGAGAGGGGACATTAACACACACTGGTAGACATTTACACACATAGCAACACACAATGCTGGAGAGATACTTGGAAAAAGTTTGGGTACAGTAGATGGCACAGCACAGCTTGGATGACACAGCACACAGCATAGCACAATAATAATTCTTGATGGCTCAAGGAAACATAACAGGAATATATATCATCCAAGTACAAGCCCTAACACCCACTTACGTAAAAGTGTTTGGTGTATGTGTACCTTCATTTTACAGGAAGTGTTGATGAAAATAAAAATTAGATTTTTTTTATGAGGTACCGTACATTCTTCAATGTTATTTTTCATAACAAATTTACGAAAACTAATAACATTAGTTAACACTTTATGAATGCATTCTAACCTGTTATAAATGTATTTAGAATGTTTTATGGATACTTGATTCATAGAAAAATGTCATGCCATGCCCAAAACTGTTTGTGGCATATGGGCGAGTATGAGGAGTGAAAGGTGAATGAGTTGAAGATGATTCAGGACCTCGGGTCACTTCATAGCAACCTTAACTGGAGATATCAGTGTAGATTGTTAAGGTTTAGAGTCTTTCTGGGAACATATTTGTCCAACGACTAAAAATGTATTATATGAGACGTTAATGGAAAATGTATATGCAAATGTCAAAAATGTTAGGCCTAAATAAACACTTTCCTACCAGTTTGTGTAAAAAGGGTATACTTGTTACCACTGATGGCATGTGTGGCCAATCCAAAAGTGTGTAGAAAAGTTCAATCATACGTGGTAATCCCAAAATTTCATGCAAGCCATACTCTTTAGTTCTCACACAACTGCACAACAGAGGAATGTTCCAAGAAGTTCTAAGAACTCGCACATCCAAGAATTCACTAAATTCTGTTTTGAAGTTCACTGTATAATCGATACATCATCACAGATTTCACGTGTAAGGAAGCATCCATACAGTTCAAAACGCGGTTGTGCAACGCTGTGAAAGGTTACACCGTGGGCAAGAATCTCGGCCTTGTGCCTAACAACCTTATACATACCCCTTCTCCACGGATACACACACTCTCCCTCTCTCAAACGCACAAATACACACACACACTCATACATTAGGGGTCGGGATGAGCATGACACGGCTGCACAGAGAGTGGCCTGTGCACGTGCTCGTAGGCTTACGGCCTGATCCCTGGGCACATGACATCACCAGTGCCAAAGATCCCGTTTCTCAGAAGCGCAAGCGCTCATGGTGACATCTGTTCAATCAAACCTCTGGGCGGTCAGCTCCTCCATGCCAGGGGGGGTTGGGTCCTTCACTCTCTAGTTTGCACTCGCTTTCACTCTCACTTGCTTTTTTTTTCTTTTTTTCGAAGTGAGAGTTCTTATCTAACAGTTGTTTTATTATTTATCTTTCAGCATTAAGCCACCAGTTGCTGTGCAGCCTGCACAGCTCTGTCCAGTCCTTGTGTCGGCACCTGCAGCTGTCATTTCTGTGGTCATTGCGGCTACTGCAGACCCTCTGCATGGCACGCTCCACCCCCACCCACACACGCACACACACACACACACACACACACACACACACACACACACACACACACACACATACAAACACAAAACGGCCTCATACAACATCCTGCCTCCCCCAAATCCCCTTGGTTCCTCTGTACAAGCCCTAGTTCTTCAACATGTCCAGACATGTTCTCAGTGGTCAAAAACGCTGCATTGCTAAGACTCAAAAAGTTTAGTCACCAATAGGTGTATTGGACTGATATTTTGGGTCCTATTTAAGAAAAAGATATGTGTGTGTTTCTTCCTGACTCTTCAGTGTTTGAATTTTGAGACTGACACAGTACCCAAAGCTGAACTACAAAAGCTAAAAAATTTCTTCTATGAACACTGTGAACCCAACACTCATCAACTCAGATTCACATCCATAGGCTACAGTGCAGTACATATCAAAAGCCAGCGTCAGTATTCAAACAAATATAAAAAGGTATTCAGTGCTCAGACAACCAACCTCGATAGCAAACAATCATGGACGTGCTCTCTGCATGTGTGGGCACTCATAAAAGACCCCGCGTGTCAGCCAAGGTGCTGCCACTCGCCACGTAAATAAAACCCTCAGTAAAAACCCTTCATTACCGTGGCAATTGGGGCCTCGCACAGAGACTGTATAGCCCCCCTGTAAGTCCCAGATGGTTTTCCACTCCTGAGGTAAGATGCGTGTTTAGAAATGAAAGTCAGAGAGAAGTGTAGTGGGGCCCAACACTTGTCCCCTTCCAGATGTGGTGGCATCAACAGGTTTTCATGTTGGTTTTTACGTGCGCAGGCATCACCGTGGGTCGGGTAAGGTTTCTGCCCCTGACTCATCCAGGGTCAAGAGCTGTTCTTTACTTGCCTTTTCACTGAAGCCTTTAAAAGTTGTTTGGTGAAGGAGATGCTGTTTGATTGGAGACTAACTCACAAGGCCCTCAAATAAAGCTCAATCAAGGGAAGAAAATTGACAGTAGTAGTCTATTCATTGTACCACCCAAAAAGCTCAACAATCGCAATTTAATTGATTTTAAAGACATTATAGATCATTACATCAGGATAACAACTTGCAGGTTGAAAGAGCTAGTAAAAGAGAATGATGTGAGACAGTTGGTCAGTGAGTCGCTTTTGTGGCATTCTGTGGTAACACACCAGCGGTGGATGCAGAGACCATCGAACACATATGGCATCGATTGCCTAGCTTAATGTGGATGGCAGGCTGACCTTTTAGAAAGTTGAGGTGAGAACAAAATTCTTTTGACCTTAGTCGAAGAAAGAAATATTATCTGAATGACCATGCCAAATGCGATGATATGGATCCGTTGTTAAAATACTTCTTGACTGTGTTGTCTCAGCGGATGTTCAAAACACATTTCCCGAATGAAAGACCTCAATTGAGATGAAGAAGTTGTTTTAAGGCATCCAGCCTACTGAAGATTGCAACAAAGTACAGCAAGACAATAATGGGGTTAATATGAGAGATTTTTGGGGTTAATATGAGAGATTTTTTAATATGAGGGAGTTTTTGTAAAAATGGTAAGATAAATATAGTATACTGACAAAGTTTGTGTGTCTGACAACATAG
Source organism: Sardinella longiceps (assembly GCA_027497455.2). Taxonomy (NCBI): domain Eukaryota; kingdom Metazoa; phylum Chordata; class Actinopteri; order Clupeiformes; family Clupeidae; genus Sardinella; species Sardinella longiceps. Next base: position 33,749,469 of record JAODXP020000017.1, on the reverse strand, counting down.
TGGTGTTAATTAGCTTGATATTAAACTGCAATAACTTGAAATTAAAATACTTTATCTTTCCATAGAACCAGTGGTCAACCAGTGACCACTAACAAAACATTGATAAGGGGACACTACTACGGAAAGGGACAAAGATATAAACACCTTAAATATTCCATTGAGTTTCTCCACGAGACGACTTGGGGTATGTTTCTTGGTGCACCAAGGACTCAAAGTAATGGGCGACATGATGGATAGAGGTAATAGCAATGTTATGAGTACATGATCATATTGATGAAAAATAAATAATTGTAAATATATTTAGTGATTAAAAAGGTCTGCACAGTTGCTCTGACCTTGATACCTCTGATTGCTAAACATAGGTTAGTACATAATACTATTTTATTTGTTTGAAACAACCAATGGGAAAATAGTTACTGAAACCACTTGTGGCATTGAAAACATCCTGTCAGTCCATTTAAATAGGTGGCATGGTGAGATGTGAGATATGTGATAGCGATCAGGTAATATGATGTGCCATGATTTTGTGTCAACTACAAACCAAGCTCTGACACTTTGTCCTTGCTGAAATGATCTGAATTCTATATGTTACAGCCTCAATAACTAATTCTCGCCCTGTTATGAAACAATGCCTTCTCAGTTCAAGGACGGTGAAGCCTGTTTATAAAATCTAAGCACAAGAACAAAAAATTCTTAGAGAGTCAACACATGACATGCAAAAGCATGAAGGTCAAGGGTCATTTGGACCAGTGCCCTGTTGGCACCAGTCAACTGCATGCTTCAGACCAGTGGTCCAGCTTCAACTAAGAAAAGCAGCCGCCAAAAGACTGGCGTTTGGCAGGATTTGCAGAATGCACAGATTGTGGGGATTGTGCACGCAGTGCACAAGGGCCTCTCAGTACCTCGCAAATCCCCCTCCGCCACGAGGGGTCGGATTTCAGCGACGATTTTCAGGAGGTTTAACTTCTTCCTGTGGAAATCAATATATTCTCGGTGGCAGAGAGATTCAAGCTCGAGGTCTTGACGTGATATCCGTGCATCGCCTGCTGCCATTGCAGAGAGGCCAAAGCTTCAAAGTGGAGCCAAGCTTTCACTGTCCATCATTGAGGGCCTGTAGTGTAGTGCCCTTTACCTCCAACTCCAGACTCTCACCAATGATTGAATTATGATGCGCTCTCAACCTAGAATGATTTGTTGCATTTGTTACATTATCCTGCTCTATGATTCACTACCACACATTTTTGGCACCATAACTGTAGACAAGCCAAATTGTATTTGTGCTCTATGAAGGAAAGGTACAATTGACTTCATAACACTCTCTATGAAATCAGTTCATAAAGGCTTATAATGCATTCATAAACCCTTGTAACAAATGTCATGACTGCTTATACATGTTCATGTACTTAAAAGACATTTTAATGTTATCTTGTTAATGTTAATGCTAATGTTATCGAAAAGCTTCAATTTGTGAATTTAATTTTAAGTGTTACAATAATATGCACTGTATTTTTGTAATCATGTATTCATTTAGTTTACTGCATTACTGACTGTTTAACAAAAACATGAACAGCCATTCATAGAAGGAAAAGATCCTTTATACAACTATATGCAAACTTTGTTAGGGCTAGACATAGCTGGTAGGTTACAATAGTTCATTAGCAAGAACACACACACACACTGACACACACACACACACACTTTACACACACTGCATGGCAGTGATTCTTCCAAAGGAATGGCTTTAGTGTAATTTGTGCCGCAGCTGTCGACCCCTGAAAGAATTGAGAAATTGTGCTGCACATGTTCAGCTGCAAGAGCAAATGCCATGTCACAAATGAAAAAACAAGATGTTGAGAAAATACGACTTACATGGCTCTGTGCAAAAGTGGGAGATCACTAACCCTTACTATTGTGCGGGGTGGGGGGTGTTTTTACGTTACAGTTCTTTTGGGGGGGCTTATGACCACTGATATGGTGGTTAAATGTGTGGCAGTCTTGCATGCTTGTCTCTAGGTAGCCTTTTGATACCACCCTTGCCTTGCATCACCTTCCACATCAAAGACAATGTGTGACCGCTCTGATTAATTGTGGGCTATAGTGTTGATCAGTGCAGGTGCGCCTGCCTGTGCCAAGAACTGGTGCCAAATGCTGTTGTTGCGTTGCTTGCTCTTAAATCATGCCTCCCAACCTCAGTGCAAAAAGAAACCTCTTAGCACCATGAAGTGTGTTGCTTTACGCTTTACACCGAGCCAGGCCAAGCCAAAGTGTGTTAAATGCTTGGCAGACCACGGCAAGATAAGGAAGATTAAATTCTGGGTACAAGTGTGTAGCTTAGAAGAACGTTAATCAATAATAACCAAGGGTAAATGAGAGGCTAGATTGGCTCGACAAAACCATAGTGTAATCATTACTGCTCAAGTGTCCTTAATAATGAAATTCAGAAGATACCTGATGCAAATTTTCTTCAAAATGAATGTCATCTCACACTATTGTAGTAGCAAATGCACATATGTTTATTAATTTTGCCATGAGACTTTCCTTACTGCCTCCACTCAACTAATATTGATTATTTCACATAAATGAAGATTCTTTTACCACGGAATTGAAAATGTAAAAATAATGGCAATGGACTCTGGTTTTCTGCATGGCTAAGAACAGGCAATTCTCCCCTGCAAGCAAACCAAAGACAGACTTCAAGGGGAGTGAGTTCAGGGGCTAAATCTGTTGCCTGGATTGATTCGCAGATCGTAGCGCAGACTAATCGAGGGCTTTAGCCACTTGGCATGAGGAGAGAGGCAGAAAGACACAGGATTCCTCACCGTGACCATTCAGGCTCTCTGAAATTTTATGGGCTGACAAAGGCATGGAGAAGATTGTGATAGTGCTGAACGCCATGCCAGGCTCGGAGTGCTGGATTGCACGCTCCACGAGCCAGAGGCATGACAGCGTGACGGCGGGACCTGAGAGGAACAACACGTCCTCGACCCACTACTCATCCCTCCTCCTTCCTAAACACGAGCCAGTCTGCCATTTCCCCAATCATCAGAATCATCATAACACAATGGAGTGCAAGGTAAAGCTTCATCATCAACATTTGGTTGGTTAGCTGATGCTCCAGAGTCCAGTCATAAGGCGTTAAGACAATTATAATGAATCCATTCACAGCATATGTTCAAGATGAAGTGGAATATAAGCTTAAAGGACCTAGACCTATTGGTGTGAGTGAAAACCCAGAACATGTTCAATAATGTAGGTTTTGGAAGATGAAGCCAAAGTTTATGATAGGCTATTATGAATCTGATCACATCACATTCACCTGTGCATATAACGATTAGTTGTCAATTAATAACTTCTCAACTATAAACCAACTATATGTAAACAACACAAATGGGAAAAAGCTGTTGCTGAGTCTGGTGGTCCTGCAGCGCATACTGCTGTAGCGCTTGCCAGATAGTAGGAGGGTGAACAGTTTGTGTGAGGGGTGGGGGGTGTTTGATTATGTTGATGGCTCTTCTTTGACAGCGGGATGGGTACAGGTCCTGAATGGATGGTAGGGCTGATCTTGTGATCTTCTCTGCTGTTCTCACCACCCTCTGTAGCACTTTCTGGTCAGCAACATGGCAGCTGCCATACCAGACTGAGAGACCGCTGGTGAATATGCTCTCACTGGCACCCCTGTAGACTTTGGTGAGTGCTGAAGGAGGGAGACTGGCTCTCCTCATCCTGCGCAGGAAGTGGAGGCCTTGCTGTGCTTTCTTGACAAGGGAGATGGTATTGGTGGTCCATGTCAGGTCATTAGTGATGTGCACCCCCAAGAACTTGGTGTTTTTCACTGATTCCACAGCACTGCCATTGATTGTGAGAGGTGTGTGTGGCTTGTGATTCTTTTGTTGACATTAAGGTGTAGGTTGTTGATATCACACCAGTTGATGAGATGGTGTCCCTCCTCTCTGAAAGCTGAGTCGTCATCGTTGCTGATGAGGGTAACCACTGTTGTGTCATCAGCAAGCTTGATGATGTGGTTTGAGTTGTATCTGGCACAACAGTCATGGGTCATCAGGGTGAACAGTAGAGGACTCAACACACACCCTTGGGGGACCCCTGTGTTAATGGTAGTGGTCTGTGAGGAGTTTTTACCAACTCTTACTGTCTGGTCTGTTGGTGTGAAAGTCCAGTAACGAGTTGCAGTGTGGGGTGCTGATGCCTATGGTTTGGAGTTTGTTGATGAGGTAGTAGAATGAATCAAAGCAATGCATTACTGTATAGAATTGCCCTTCGCCATGTTTTAACCTCAGAAATAATGACATTTTATTAAATCAATTCATTGGTTAATATTCAGGAAATGACATTGTGTCTTCAGTGAATCTTCTCTCATAGAGACATAAGCAGAGGGCTGTGGTGATAGTCGTAGCTAGACAGCAGTGGGGAGGGTCCCCTGTGCCAGGCAAGGCATTTCTGCACGCGCACTGCACATGGCTCAGGACTCCAAGGGCATTATCACACTGCTAGGCACACATTCCAGGGGAATACAGAACAATATGCTGTAGTGCCCACAGTCAACTCCCACAGACACACACACACACACACACACACACACACACACACACACACACACACACACACACACATATATACACACACACAAACACACATTCAGACAAATACACATATACATGTACACTCACAGACACACACACACACACACATTTCAATATATAAGTATGAAAATGGAAAATTGTACACCATAAAATAGATTAAAGGCAAGATAAAAAATATACAGTATGATCTCCATGTATCTACATGTATTTTTTCTGAATGCCAGATTGTGGTGTTTTTTTTTAAAAAAAAAATAGGTGCTACACTGTACGCATGCAAACATGTTACAGTAATGTGTTTATGTCTATGGAAGACACGTGTGGCCTTTAGAAGAATCCCTAACCGCACCACTCCCCATCCAACTCCCCCCCAACATACACACATACACACACACACACACACAAATCAAGGACATACTGAGAAAGCATACAGACACGGGCAGGCTCATGGCCTGGCCTACACACATGGCCCGGCTCAAGCAATCATTCACCTCTGGCCTTTTGTTCGTGACATGCCTGCTATTCGAGTGGCATTTTATTTTCACTTCAAAGACAAAGACATTTGTCAGGAGCACTATTTGGCTGTCAGCACGTTCAACATCTCTGTGCACTCACTGCAGGTGTCGTTAAACTAGAACACAAACAAAGTATATTAAGTAACAAGATACAGTATTTAAAGTCGGGGCTTTTTTTACAGTTAGGTCTTTAAGTGTAGAAATGCTTAGTATGTACTCCAAATGGAACGCTACCTACAGTAATCTAATAACTAGATATTGTAAGTTATCTTGTTTAGACAATATGCTGCTTAACGTACAACTTACCTTACCTATCAAAATCTTTTGGAACAGATCAAGAATGTTTTGAGGTTTAACCATGCCTGTCATCTCACTGGGGTGCGTTTTCCATCTTCTTGGTGAGCCCTCTAGTGGTCATTACTGAGAGTGGCGGCCAGTCACATCTGTTCTACTGTTTGTCATCTGGAAACTGTGTAGGGTTTGCTGCCGGTTTTACTTTAACACTATTTAGTTTCTTCAGACTTGAAATGTTTGTTTGCAATTTTTGAATGAATGAATGAATGAATGAATGAATGAATGGAAGGGGGTGGTAGCGCAGTGTTTAAGGAGCCTGACTAGTGCGCAATGAATGAATGAATGAATGAATGAATGAATGAAAGAATAAATGAGTGAATGAATGAAAGTGGGTGGTGGTAGCACAGTGGTTAAGGAGCCTGACTAGTGTGCAATGAATGAATGAATGAATGAAAGGGAGGCGGTGGTACCACAGTGGTTAAGGAGCCTGACAAGTGTGCCAATTGCCTGGAAACTGTGGACTCAAATACCGTTTCCCACTGAGTGAGGCACTCAACCCTAAATTGTTCTAGGGGAGACCCTGCACAAATTGCTAAATGTAATTCGCTTTGGATAAAAGCATCTGCTAAATGTATTAATTAATTAATCAGACTGAAAACTATATTTAGATGAAATGATTGTCTTGCTCAGTGTATTATATTACGAAGAACTCTCCGATTAAATCAGCTATCATTAGATTAAACTGATCCTCAGTGCTTAGTGTCACTTTTACAGGACACAAGAGAAAGTGATGGTCCTCTGGCTTAGACCTGTGCGAAGTGACATTTCTCCTTTACATGTAATGAAATCTTAACTTTTATGGCGGCGAAACCATAACACTATGGATCTCCATCTCATTCTGGCCTGGCTGGCTGCTTGTTATCCCCTTGCTGCGGCTTGTCCTCTGCCATCTTATCCCGAGAAGACGATGCAACACTGGAAAGGTCACATACCTGTCGCTGTGTGGCCAGCCCGCTGTTACACTCGCGACAGAAATAGTCCCGTAAAGTCATCCATCAAACAAGTAGGCCAAAGGTGATGAAGACAGGCCGCCATTTAACCCAATGCATCTTGATACAGTGGAGCTGGATTCATTCAGAATATATGCCTAGCCACTGGGGAGGAAGAAAGACTTTAAGTAAAGTTATAGAGATATATGTAGAGGGAACATTGTCCTGACTGGATTGATGTAGTAGAAGATAGTAACTATGGTTTACATTGTGTTTGTTTGTTTTGTTGACAGACGCTTTTCAGTTCATTACATTTATCATGTTCACCGGTCAACATGCAGCTCGAATAACTTATCTTGTGTCATGTTTGTGATGCAACACAAGTACGTAAGCAGTGACATACAGAATTATGGAAAATGCCATTCTTGCTCAACTGTTCTTGAGCTGAGTTTCCTGAGAAAGACACCATCTAATTTATAAATAATAATAATAATAATAATAATAATAATAATAACATCAGCAGCAGCAGTGCCCTGAAGTGTCACACTGTGAGTGTGTTGTGGAAATGCTATGCCACTCTGGACTACACACACTGAGATTTTCCATATAGTGGTGTGAAAACCTCTCACACATTTAATATACCTAATCCACCCCTAAGTCTCGGACATGAAAGGGAAAGGCTGTTGCTTTTCTTTGAGATTAGTTCTCGCAGTCTCTCTGGGATCCACAGAGACACCTCTACATTTCCTCCCCTTCGGAGCTGACACGGAGATACGAGAGAAGGGGAGGTAGTCGAGACCAAACAACCCCTCCACCACCACCCACCAACCAGACCCTGTGTGAAACTGATCACGAAACACCCCCCCCCCCACACACACACACACACACAATCACACACACACACACACTCATACTCATACTCACACACACACACACACACACACACACACACACAAAAGGGCCCCAAATGAAAACCAAACATGACGCCTGCCTTCCCATTCATATTCCATTCATAAGAAATAACAAACCTATTAGCCACCGCGATCGACCATAAATATCAAACAATTGCGGGCCCCAGATGGCTAGGATTAGCTGTCTTAAAGTCATTACCGTCACATCCTTTCCCTAATCTTCCAATTCCCTCTCGCAGGACCATTGTAATACCAGAGGGGATCACTTTTCCATATTAAACTCTACTGTTTGCCAATGGCTTTATTGATGCTTTTGTTTCTGGGTGCCAAAACAAATGCCCACGCTGGCAGATGAAAGCCTGTGCACTATTTGTTTTTGATCATATCATGTGCTCCTGAAAAATGTGGTTCAAAGTTAGACTTTTAAGTCTTTGTCTTTGTAAAAATTTTTCCCACTTTTTTCAACCCCCCCCCCCTCTCTCTCCTGCCTTCACTCTTTCTCTGTCTCTCTCTGACCTGTCTGTCTCTTTCTCAATCCTTCATATCCATCTGCTTTGAAGCCAAAACAATGTGCTCTGCTAGTCTGCTTCGTCCGGTGTGGGGAGCTGTAACCTGAGACCAAAGCACAGCTTAGGCTTTTCCTGCCTCTGGTTTGATATCAATTAGATTTTGGGGCACCTGATGCAAAAAAAGACCCTCTCTCTTGCACACAAATACCCGTGCACACACAGGTGTGTGCGCGCACACACACACACACACACACACACACACACACACACACACACACACACACACACACAGGAGTTAGACACCTGCACACACACAAATACAGAATTAGACACCTGCACACACACAAACACATCTGCACAGAGACGATTTAGACTACTGACCATGAAGTACTGAGTAAGGAATAAGTAAAAGTATTGAGGGATAAATTATAGAGCACTTACTGCATAACCAGATGTGGAATAACATTGTACTTCTTACATCCGGCCTACTGGTTAAGTTTATGTCATGCACTTTGGCTGAATAAACAGCCCAACCATCTGATAGAATATATTTTTAATTCAATTTCAGGTGTGATATTCAAGATTTCTGATGTACCCTGCCTCATCAGTAGTCGAAACGACTCAAACTACTTTCATGACATTTGTATTATTCCAGCATAGTGATGCAGTATAATTTATCCTTTTATTTTTGATTACGCTTTTCTTGCATCACTCCTTTCCCAGTACTTAGTGGTCTGTAAAGTGTTGCTGCATTTCTTTCCTATATTATTGCAAAAACGTGATGAATTTCACAAGAAAACATATAAAAGTGGAAGAGAAAATATTACATTTATTCCTTTCTTCCTCTGTACCTAACCTTCAGTTACAAGTTATAGTAAAGTCTATGTAAGCCTACCTCTAAATGTTTCTTATTCATTGTTTATTCCTTTTGACTGCTTTTGTGTGTGTGTGAGAGAGACAGAGAGAGAGAGAGAGAGAGAGAGAGAGAGAGAGAGAGAGAGAGAGAGAGAGAGAGAGAGAGAGAGAGAGAGTAATGTTGAGGTGTAGAAGTATAGGCTACCAGTAGTGTCAGTATTAGCAGGGGCCATGGAGAGCCAGAGTAGCTAGCGGTAATAGAGACAGAGAACAGTGGGGACAGGGTGTGGAGAGCTCACAGTGGGATGCTAATGACCAGGGGATGAGGTGGTCCTGGGGCCGCTCAGCTGTTGGGGGCAAAGACCAGTATAGGACTGTAAACAATCTAACACAAACCCCCTCTCACGGGGCAATAGGGGCCTGCAGTCAGCAGCCATGGCCAGACACTGGCTGTGAAGGGTTTGCTGCCTTTGAAGGGTTTGGTGGCAGCAAGACATCAAGGCATGTCCAAATCGAATAAATGCAGAAAATCCTGCCTTTGAAGTTACCTTTGTTTTACCCAATTTTGAAAGAAGCATCAATGTATCGTTCATGCTGTCTTCAACGTTGGACATTATATAGAAACTATAGATATCTTGCCAACGGTGTCTGAACAATTAAATACCCAAAAAGGCGGGAATTCTAATTAGCTAATTTGATAGGTTGTCCGAAACTAAGTTTTTGGCTGCTGCCTTGATACCTTCTACCACAGATAACTTTATAGACAATGAAGATAGCAAGGCAGCAAGTCACTACCCCCCTGTTTCGGCCACAGCCGTTATCTATCTATCTATCTATCTATCTATCTATCTGTCTGTCTGTCTGTCTGTCTGTCTCATTCTTTGGTTCTTGTGGGCCTAATGTGGCCTGTGGACAAATATTTGGGGACCACTAAATCTATGGTTTTGGCCAGCAATCGAAAGGTTAGCCTTACAAATTCGAGACTAGTCAACTGATATTGTGTGTTGTGAATTAGGAAAAGGCACTCTATTAGACTATAATATTGTCTCAATCCTACTGGCAATGTACATCAGCATTGTTTTGGGGGTTACTTACCATTGACATGTCTATGAGTGCAAATACATCTATATAAGAAAGAAAAAGGCTATCTATTACAATAATGTAGGGAATGAATAAAGAGTCTATATGGTGATAAAGCTATGATGTGAGAGAAGAGTAGCGCTTTGCTATTGACTAATTTACCATACACTGACCCTTTAGGCCCGTGCTGACTTTGGATACTTCCCACAGTGAATGAAAGCCAACATGTGTTTCATTCAGTTTTTATTGTACACTCTTTCGCTGACACTTTGCAATGCTGAACATGCCAACTGCATTTTCTGAACCGCTCGGGCATAAATTTAGTTTGTCATGGGGTGGCACACATCAAACGAAAAGCTGGAAAGATGCCGGCCAGTTAGTCATCGCCTAAAAGCTTCCATGGGCACACACAGGGAGGGGCACAGAGCTAGGGGGTCTGCAGAGAGAGAGAGATGGGAGTGGGGGGGGGGAGGGTCTAGAGCCCCCTCCACCCCAACCCCCACCCCCAGGGGAACGGAGACAGAACAGCGCAATCCTGTCCATTAATTAACCCAGTCCCTCGGACCCGCTCACCGCTTGCAGGCGGTATGCAAACAACCCTTAGGCCAGATCCGATTTCAAAGTCAAGTCCTCCAGACCAGCTGTGGGTCCTCGGACATTTGGCCTGACTAATGCACAGCGAGAAAGAGAGAGAGAGAGAGAGAGAGGGAGACAGAAAGAGATGGAGAGAGAGAGAGAGAGAGAGAGAGAGAGAGAGAGGGTGAGAGATAGGCAGAGAAGAGAGGGAGAGGGGTGCTATGTTTGATATAGCGCAGATGTTCTTCTGGATGGGATTGAAGGTGATGACAGAGTTTGAAGCAAGACAGCTTGAGAACACCCTTCATTAAAAGACTGTAACACTGTAGTTGCTACGTGTTATTGTATAAGTATGTATATGTATATGTATATGTATGTATATGTATACTGTATGTATATGAATGTGTATGGATGCCAGCTAGTCTAGCTGTGTGTGTAGCATGTTAGTGAAGGCTACTCTATGTTCAAGTACAAGAGTAGGTATTATACTGTTTTCTGTTCTGTATAAGTATGTATATTTTATATTAATTCCCACAGTATTCTCTTATCAATATTGTACCTAATTGTACTGTACCTATCTGTAGCTCTTCATATATAATTTACAGAAAATTCTGACATGTTTTCAATTGTCTCCAAAACAAACTTGAAATGGGAGGCAATTGACCTTCAAGTCAAAATAGGCTTTGTTTGGTCTCCTCCACCCCTGCTGACTCTCCCCGCTGGTACCAACCCGAATTTACATTCTTGCCCAATCCTTTAATCTTGTCCTCTGATCAAAACAGCCCCGTTGACAGCTCCCCAAAATCAAAATAAGTGTGTAATTACCGCTATGTTTACATTACTGCACCTCTCTCTCACTCAACAGTGAGGAGGAGAGAGAGGCCTGGTGGGCTTAGCTTATATGGAATATTTCCCTTTTTCCTTTACATGTAAAATGAAGGAATACAATGGATTTATATTTGCCACTCCTTAAATTGTTGAACTCCTTGAAGCAGTGAATGTCTGGATTTACATACAGTACTCACACCTAAGATGCATGGTGACCTGTTGGTCCAGACAACTTCTTTCACACACACACACACACACACACACACACACACACACACACACACACACACACACACACACACACACACACACACACACACACACACACACAGTGTGTTAGCTTCTGTTCTGATGCCCCTTGTGTTAGACATGTAGCTATGTGAGGAATCCACCATAGCTTTGCTTCAATTAAGACCTTCTCTTTCAACACCACAGCTTACAAGCATTCAAGTAGTGTATTAGCCAAAGTGACTGTTCTTGGTGCACATTATACATGCACTGTTTCAGGAGATGAGGAGGGAGATGTGGTAACTGTTGAGACCAGTAATGTAGTATTTGAGTTTATCTCCCTTCAGAATGCAATTCTCTTCTCTGATTGGCTGATGGGATGGCCATTCATTTTGATAACTGGCTATCTGAGGTGTTTTTCTGTTAGGCCTACAGTCAAAAGTTTCACAACCTCCATGTCAATGCGTATTAGAATGGTAACTATAGCAACAGTAAGCAACCTTTTAGATCTACTTACTGTACACATGAAAATAGTACCCCAACTGAACACCTTAACTTCTTTAAAATAGGAGTTGCATGCTTCCTTTATGTTTTCAACATATGGTTGAATATATGGGAAATAAATACAAACAGGAGATAAGCGGGATAACGGCCTTCGCGGTGACCGGTACCAAGGAAATAATGTCTCGGCGGAGGCACCTCCACTTTGCCATGATTTCCATCAAACCGGTCACTTCATTGGCATTATCCCTTGCTTATTGGATGTACATTTTGAGTCTTTGGATTTGGTGTATTTTAATTAGTGATTGAGGCAGAGTATGAGTATGATTATGAAAGGAAGAATTAGGCCTTTAAGGCCTAATTAGGCCCTAAATATTACTTTCATGCTTATGTTTGGATTTTCTGTAAATGTTTTAATCCTTCCTAGTCTGTAGTCAATTACGGACTGTGATTTGACTGTGATTTACAGTAATAAAATGGTAACCATAGTTTGCATGAAAATCACACTGACTGAGACAATCCCATAGATACAGCCAGAGAGGGTTGAAGTATTCCATGATCTTTGATACAGCTGTTCATCCTGTTTTGGGTCAGTTTGGTCATCAGCACCATGCTTTCCAGGGAAGATGAACTGACAGACTTTTGTTCCGGATTCATTGCACCTCTCTGGTTGTTCCACTTTTCCATTCCTTCTGACACCTGCTGAGGATAAGACCTTCCTCACAGCCCTTGGTGATAAACAGACACTGTTTATGTGACAAACGTAGTCTTGGTCATCATCACACGGGTTGTACCATGTAAGATGAGAACAAGGGGCCCAAACGCGGAGGAGACACTGGCCAATCCCCAACATAAACAACACTTCCTGCACAGAGCCAGACTCTAGCTAGTATGACACCACTGGGACCTACCTCTGCTCTGTCTGCCAACAGTGAAGGAGACAGAACATGCGAAGATGAGGGAGGGGATGAGGGAGGACTGTGTGTACCAGTCTTGTGTAGCCACCGGTAATCTGATCTCACCTCAGCATCCAGCGGCTAAGACTCTGGACTTTTGTAAACTCCCATGGCACTGAAACTGTCCCCAGGGCCGTCGCAACAAACCAGGCAATTGCCTGGGGTCCCAGGCTGAAAGGGGCCCCCAAGATTGACTGTTTAATCATTTTAGTAGTTAAGTTGGTGGTGTTTTTCAACAAAAATGACTTTAAACTGGAGTTAGACAACTGTACAATACAAATAATTATACTGATGGTGTTTGAAAATTATAACAATGTGGTTCATGTAAGTATTTACGGGGAGTGAAGGGCCCCCACGTCCTGTTTGCTTGGGGCCCCCTAAGTACCTTGAAACGGCCCTGTCTGCCATATACATGTAGGCCACTAAGGGCACTATATTGGTTTGCTGCTGAATTTCTGTTGAATGTGTTCCTATATGCTAAAGGTGGCTACAGACCAAAGATCCGCAACAAGACGGGCTGCGATGTTCTAAAAACCTGCATCATTCTAAAACTCCGAAACTGCAATTTGACATGTTAAATATTTTGTGGCGGCTTGCAACTGCTTGCAACAACCTGCGACGATTGATTCACACCGCCGCAACTCCTCTCTAAAAGTGTTTTATCTTGTCACGGTTTTTCAGTCGGAATTGGCCTTAAGCAGCATTACTGCCATATGGCTTTATTGTATTACTCATTAGTGAGACATTATTTTTAATATGGTTTATGTAAGTAGGCCTGACCTAATTCAGAGCTGAACTCATGAGCCACTCGGTTGTATCAGGCCGGATCTGATGACACCAGCCTGTGGAACTATGGTCAGTGTACACCCCCGCCCCCCACTCAATGTGTGACCAGATCTGTGGTCATACAAAATCCCCCTCCACCACCACTCAATCATATCACTGATCATCTCAATCCCAGGACATGTAGTCATCTTTGGAGGATGAAATGTGCCGGGCCATTAAATCAATTAAAATACAGTTACTTAGCAGTGAGGAGTCAGTGGATTGCCCTGCATAATATGTGGCCTCCCACTCAATGCCATCAACCCTGACTCAACACAGTGAAAAAACACATTGGTTATGGCGGACCTTCAAGCACACACATACACCCACCCACCCACCCACACGAAACACACATACAGACACAAACACTTTCTCACACACACAAACACACACACACACACACACACACACACACACACACACACACACACACACACACACACACACACAGATCATCTTACATTTTGGCATGTCTCAGTGGTGCCAACGCACAGCATCACTCACTGAAACAACATAGCCACAAAAACACAAACACACACACACACACACACACACACACACACACACACACACACACACACACACACTAAAAGTAAAACTAAAAACGCATTGGCGTGTTATTTTCGTGCCTATCACAATTTCACACATCTTTTCCGGAGAAGCTGGCTAAGCCCTGCCAGTGAGTGAGTGATTGTGGGATGGCTGAGACATGGCATATGGCATGCCAGCCCAGCTGAGTCAGAGTCCCCACCAAGAGAGAGAGAGAGAGAGAGAGAGAGAGAGAGAGAGAGAGAGAGAGAGAGAGAGAGAGAGAGAGAGAGAGACGGAGGCTTGAAGCGGAACAATAATCATGTCACACCCTTTTCTTTTTCTCTCTCTCTCTCTCCCTGTTTCTTTCTCTCATTCTGCCCCTCTCTTCCTTTCTTATTCTCTCGCTCTCTCTCTCCTACCCCCACACTCTGGTTCTTTCTCTTATAGGCTACACTTTTGAGTCTCTCCTCCTCTGCCTTCACACTTCAATCTGTATGTGAGGGAGATATGTGATAACTGAGGATGTTTATGTCCTCGGTATGTAAAGGTACATACTTAATTTTTTACAGTATGGTGAAATATTACAGCCTATTCCATAATCTGATGGATGGTATTACTGTATGTGTAAAAGTGGCCTACGTGTGACTGGAAAAAAAAATACTATAGTCAACTCAGTCCCAGTTGAACTGCTCCCCATACTTTAGGAATAGCATTGCCAATCATTGGCAGGATGTAATGTCAGAGACATAACAGAATTTGAATAAATCCCTTGCTGATGTCCAGCATATGATGACGCATCCGTGGCTCTTGGGATGGTGAGAGAGGGGTCAGGCTGCTGTCTGTGCCCCTCATTGTTCTCTAAGGGTCCTCATGCCTGCTGGATAGTGTCATGGGTTGGGAGAGAGTACATGACCTCAGTCAATTCTACACGGCACAGGAGTGTGTTTGCTCATTCTTTCCAGCTAAGTAGGATACTGATTAGTAGCCCACCCTGACCAAACAGACTAGAATGGTCACCGATGTTCTGGAGGATGAGTATTACTCTGTATTCATTAAAATTCTTGTGTATTGATGTTTTGATGAAACTGAACCACTCTTTCATTTTTATCTACTGTGCAATCCTAATTCATGTCAAAAAGACACTCAGTAGGCTATTGAAAGTAAAATTACTACGATAGCTGAACAAATTGAGATTTTAAGGAGATGTGATAAAGATGACTCACATTGTCAATGTGAACTGTTGATAAGACTTAAGTCCATAAACCAATATAAATACCTTCATAAAGGGGTATGTGTTTATACACATACTCACTTGCCATACATGTAGGTCAATATAACCATACAAAACTAGCTGAATGATTACAGACATAGGTAACAGTAAACATAAGGCCCAGCATGGTATATCAGGATGCTTCATAGAGTCACTAATTTTGAAAAGTTATATAGACTTACAGTAATAAGTTATTGCATATAATGGAGATTTCAAGATTTATATTGCAGCATGTATGGTGACATTTAGTGGACTTGGCTCATACGACTGTGTACATTGTGTGACTCACTTAAGGCCCTGTTCTACAATGGGGCCAAAGGTTGCAAGATGGGACAGCAGTAAACTGCAATGGTGGGCTGAGGAACGAATGTGTGTGTGTGTGTGTGTGTGTGTGTGTGTGTGTGTGTGTGTGTGTGTGTGTGTGTGTGTGTGTGTCAGGTAGGGTCTGGGTCTGTTTAGACGAGGGGTTATTTATGGACAGCAGCCACCCACCCCACGAGCACAGTTGTGCAGGCAGGGCTACACAGGGGGCTGTGCTGTGCTGGGCTGTGCTGGGCTGGGACTGTCCCAGGGGGCTGGGAAGTTGGTCAACGGGTCAAGGGCCGAGGGCCGAGGAGGAGCCATCAGCCAACAGGTGGGGCCTCTGGAAGCAGAGTGGGGACTGCCCACACCTGCCCCGGCTGTCAGTCAACATCAAACACACACGCACACACACACACACACATGCACACACACACACACACACACACACACACACACACACACACACACACACACACACACACACACACACACACACACACACAAATACAAAGTGTTTGTGTACTGTGTGTGTGTGTGTGTGTGTGTGTGTGTGTGTGTGTGTGTTTGAAAGTATAGAGTCTACATCATTTTTAACTCTAGAAATTATGCATTTTATACTTTATACTGTTTAACTAACTTTCATTAATGGCATAGCTGTGAGCAGCGTCTCTATATGTGTAGAAACGCTCATCTGTGTGTGTTTGCAAGTGTGTATAAATCTGCTCTCTCTCTCTCTCTCTCTCTCTCTCTCTCTCTCTCTCTCTCTCTCTCTCTCTCTCTCTCTCTCTCTCTCTCTCTCTCTCTCACACACACACACACATACACACGATTTCTGTCTGATTAGCTGAATACCTTTGATTGTGTATGAGGATGA
>JAODXP020000017.1:33675329-33727829 GCA_027497455.2 Sardinella longiceps | reverse complement strand
TGATGATGTACCCAGAGTAACTAATACTTAAGATCATGTGCTATTTCAGCAGGAGGTCATTAATGACAAACAATGAATTCATGTTAATTCCTGATAACTCATTAGACTTTCAGAGATGAAGTAATGCATGAATCATGAATTTATCATGAATGATTTCATGCATGAATTCATGATAATTCATGTACCCTTACCGCAAAGTGTTACCAAAATTTTCTCTGGGCCCTCCTGTCAGTGCCAGGCCCAGAATCAGAAACTCAAGCCCCCCCCCCCACCTTAGCGGCCCCCCTGATATATGCACAATACAGACTACTATGGTTCTGTTTCTCATGCAAACCACACTTCACATTAAGGCATCTGGTAGAATTCAACAGACCAGTGGTAGTTGACCGCCCCATGGAGACAGCACACTCAGCAAGATCAGGGTGATCTAGGGCTGGGGCGGAGGAGGTGTGGGAACGGCCACCTCAATCAGGATCAGGTGTGGAGGGCTAACGACGAGGCCAGGCAGAGAAGTCAGAGTGACAGTGGCAGGGGAGGAAGGGAGGGAGGAAAGGAAGGAGGAGGGGATGAGAGTAGGCCTGAGAAGAGGAGAGGACAGAGGGCATGACATTTGTCCCCTTGGAGCACCCCGCTCAGGAAGTGAGCGGAGAGCTTTGCCACTTCCAGTGAACCAGTGGCTCTGTGTGGCCTGCTCCTCTGAAGTACAGATGGCCTCTGCTGCCTCTGCTCCTGCTGGGCTCTTGGAAGTGGTTACAGACAAGATGGTTCAGGACAATAAAGATGGAGGGTATCAGGAAAAACGTTTCTTTTTCTAGAGGTGGAAATCATTGTAGATTTGTTGGGTTTTTTTTTGTCAGTCTGTCGTTCTTTCTTTTTTTCTCTCTGTCTGTCTTTCAATTTCTGTAATATTCTTCGTTTCTCTAGTTGAGCTGTGTACGCACACACACATGTACACATACACACACACACACACACACACACACACACACACACACACACACACACACACACACAAACTCCCATTCATTCATACTCTCTCTCTCTCTCTGTCTGTCTTTCTCTTCTCTCACCCCCACCCTCTCCCTGTTGTCAGGTCAATAAATTTCTAGTAATGAGTGCAATTAGCATGTTGTTACCAGTGGCCGGCCAAGTGACAGACCCTGTCAGTGTGAACTGGAGGTGGAGGCCACAGCAAAGGCAGAGCATGGTATAGCAAACAGACCTCGCCAGCACCATCTCCAACATGCATCCATATGGTCCATCTCCACTATCCCTGCATGCTGAGGGGATATCACACCTCCATTAGGGAAGTCCAGGCAGGAAACCCGACACTAATGATTCAGGAAGAGTCCACTGCTACCATGACGATCAAATACACAGCAACAGGAAATTAATGCTGTTGTGGTTTATGTTTTTTTTATGTTTGGGGAAGTATAGTCAGAAGTGTTGTCTAGAACAATTCACAGAGGCTGACGGAGCAAACAACACCTTGCCTGCTTCACAATAATGAAAATAAATCATAGTAATGAAAATAACAAAGGAAAATTAATTTACACTGAGAAAAAAAAACAATGAATATCATTACATGTATTTTTTTTTTTTTTTACTGGATGTACGTTGGAGGGGTGTCCTGTAGATGGGTAAATGCTACAGTGGCAATATTACTTCTTTGAACAACATGTCAGAGCGCAATGTACCAATACAGCAGCAATGGAATCTCTAGCATACAGTATTTGTTGTTCCTTTTCTTCAGCATAATAAAACCATAGATGTGTGTTTATGTACATTTTTTATCAGGTCATAAAGTCCAGTTTGAGGAATGTTACAATAGCAGCTGAACAACTTGAGGTATGTTTACTCGCTCAGGTCAGTACCCACTGTTTCTCATAAATTTACAACTTCAGCTGACCCCTGCCAAGTCACGACAACATCGACATGACGCACACCGCAAGGTTGTTGCCATCAGAACTTGGATTACAGTGAGGAGTATGAGGCTTCCATTGTGTCCTGAAATATGATGACTTGCCCATTCCCAAATGACCGTACAAATCTCTTAAATCAAAATGAAGATAGGCTACACAAGTATACTCTATAGGAACTTTTCAGTGAGTTCAACAGATTGTCTTTTTGCATCACTAACGGTTCACATTACCATTTGGTTACTTGATAAAATAGAAGAGTAGAGGATGTCATGTTCTTAAAGATAAGCACAAAAACACTCGGTATAGGGATGATACTGTATACTGGCTACACCACATGATCTGAGGATGCAAGGCAGGCAATCCATATCCACACTGGAAAATAGGGAATTTTTGAGTCTAAAAAAGTTTTGGAGTCTTAAAAAATCTATAGCCCTATTGTTTGAGGTCACCAAATTGCTATTTGTAGGAAAAATAACAAGAACATTTTTATAAAAATTTAGACTGAATAGTGAACCGGCAGCTAACATTAACTGAATGGGGCATTGGAAAATGAAACTGAAAGTGAATTTTTGTACCCTATTTGATTAGTATTTGCTACTAATTGTTGGGTCAAATTTTCTTTCTTTTCCTTACTTGCAGCGTTATGTGACCTTGAACAACATGGATTGATTCACACTCGATTTCTCCTCTAATTATTGATAAAAATTGTCTCAGAAGACACATGATTTCGGTGGAGGATGAGAATCTGATAATGTTCTTATACGTTTTCTTTATCCGATTCTCTGTAAACAATTAAAATTGTATGCTTGAAAAAATGCCTGTATAGTTGCTTCAATTAACTGATGTCTTTTTATCTGATAACCTCTCTGTGAATATATTGAATGCTGATAGTTTTAACAGTTGTCATGAGCTGTTCTAGTGAGTCTTATTTGTAATGGCTCTTGTAAGCTCAATTACTTGTCACCTACCAAAAATAAAACTGAAAATGTTTTGTGGTATGTAGGGTAGAGAAAATTAATTGAAAATAAATGAGAAATGATTTAAATGACGCCTGACTCATGTTGTTGTGTTGGACGTAACTAAAACCTATTTGTTGATAATATTTTATTTTATGCATTTTGCATATCGTGATATTTGTGTGTGTGTGTGTGTGTGTGTGTGTGTGTATGGACAAGCATACTAGAACCTCCCCCCAAACAGACAACACACACACACACACACACACACACACACACACACACACACACACACACACACACACAAACCCCTTGTGCAAGGCAATTCACCTAACTTCCTGGTCAGAAAGTCATTTGTCAGTATTAAGGTGGATCATGGAGAGAACCACCCGTAGACATTAGGGTTACGACATGGCAGTTGAGTAAATAGCTCGGGTGATATCCACAGCGTATCCATTTCCACCCCTCAGACATGAGGCTGCTCGGCCTGCCCAAAGATAAACATTCATCACACCATAGAGGAGAGGAGAGGCTTTTGTGGCCAGACAGTAAGGTAGCAAAGATATATACACTAGATGTTGCGCTGACTACAGCCATCTATAGGCCCATTTACATCCTGCGTAAAAGACAGATATGGATACGTGTGAAGTGTGTCATCTGTGCTTTGGGCAGGAGAGACCAAGGTTTGCGGGTATCCTATTGGTAGACGTTTAAATTATTAAACAATTTTCACTATTCATTACATTATTTCTTACCAGATAGATTATGTCAGGAATAAAATACTCTAATTGGCCATATTATGTGGCATGCTGAGAGGCTGAATGTAGTGAATCTATGGTGAGGTCTCAAGACCAGTCATAATCCTGAAACCACCTCCCATCTGCCATCACACATAAATATGATGAGATTTGGTCAATACATTCTTGTACATCTGTAGACTTCAACCTCTAGCTACACCCTATAGGCAACAATTTTACGGTAGTGTATCTGCTAGCAGTAGCCTATGTCTAGTAGCGATAGTTCTTGGATGTAGCAATAGGCTATATTATGACAATTGATGTTTGTGATCTGTCTCTGAAATATGTTGTGATTTTATAATTTTAGTTATAAAAGGAACATAACAAGGCCTACAGTTCCATATTGTTATGTTTTTGTGCACACCATGACTATAGTGAGATGTTCCTGATACCTTATGCTGGAGGTGGTGACACCCCCTGACCTTGGACTTGGGGCCTGCTGATGTTGGGCTATTTACCCACAGATTACAGGGATTGCCATGTGTCAGCCCTGACCCTCATCCTTGTGCCCCCTGAAAAGACAGCCTGACCCCCTCCCCCCCTCCCCCTCCTTCTCTAGTGGATCCCTGATCCTAGCCCTCAGCAGTCTGCTGCACCCACACACTGATATCTGTGTTATGCATAGATGGCCCGCCACACTGTTGTTATTTTAGTACATGGCCATCAATCAAACTCCTGCTGGATGGGAGGACTGAGGTGATCCTGGTCAGCCAGAGGTTGGGTTACGTATGCAGGACCACCACCATATAGTCTAGCATTTTGCATTCACACTGCTCATCCAACACCACTGCTCCTCCAACACCTCATCCAGCCATAGCCTACTGGTAACCCATGCAATTGCCCATAACAGAAGCTTGGAGTGTTTGGAGGTAGAGTATATTTTTGGTTGTTGCTTTGAATCTTTGTTAGTATTCCAGACAAACAGAGGCAGTTGACCTCTCAGACCTTTCCGTATACCTTGAACATTCTAAACAGCTTGTTCACCACATTCACTTGTTGACTAGAGCCCACCACCCCCATCCCCATCCAGGCCACGCCATCCCAAGTTCACGGGCGTGACCCGGGCCACTTGCAGCCTAGGCTGCTGCTGGCCACGTCTGGTCAGAAGCGGCTGGTCGGCCACTAAAGTATTCTATTTCCCAAACAACTCCAAACTGCGGCAGGGTCTGATGAAACATTCAATGATGATTGGGTTTCAGTCCCCCCCTCAAACCCCACCCCAACCCCACCCCAACCCCCCACCTTCTGCAGCAGCAGAGGCTGGCTCCTGTTCCTCACACTCGGCCCTTCACACGTAAGGCAGGGTGGACCATGACCTCTGTGGTGGTGGGGATGGGAGGTTGGGGAGGGTGTTAGTAGTCAGGGACGTTTGGACTCCCTCACTCCGGAAGGGGCCCATGGGACCTATTTATACCATGTCGCGTCCTTTTTGACGGTAACTTTTCTTCGCCACCTCCCGGGCCAAGTGTTAAAAGAGGCCTGCTTAAAAATGGAGTAGCCCATATGTAGCGGCCCCCTTTTGCGTTTTTGAAAATGAGCTTTTCAACAGGTCGTGCCGCTCCCCATCCTCCTGCCTCCTGCCTCTCGCATGGCCGGGCATTCCGGGCCAAGGGCGGTCCTGTCGTTGACAGCACCCAGGATCTCTTGGCCCCTTTGTTTTGAGCTGAAAGTGACTCAGATGGATGTTCTGGGGAAAGTTCTTCCTTAATTAGAGCCAAGGCTGTGTAATGGCAAGGCTCTCTGAGCTCTCTAGGGACCTGGTGGTTGGGGGTGGATGGATGGATGGTTGGTTGCCAGAGGTCGGGGAGGTTGGAAGGTAAAGAGGGTTAGTGAGCCACTTTTGAGCCTTTGGGGCAATAATTGGGCTTAAAGTACAGGCCAAAAGCAAAACAACAATCAATGGAAGGCTAAGAGGAAAAGAGGGTTTTGTGGCAAATCAGATGTATTCAGCCCCAGTGAAATGTCCTCCAAACTACCGTGGAGACTTACTATATAATTATATGTGACTATTTTTGAAATGATAAGCAATGCAATACTCATACTATTTTCTATTATTAACAAATACAGTATTAAAAAAAAACATAAGATCAACAACTTCAGAAAAGTGCATCACAAAGATCACAAAGGCGTCCGAAAGTGGCCTAAGTTAATGTTTGCATGATTATTTCCTTTTTTGGAGAGAGAACAACCTGCAGTTTTGACCCGGTGAAGAAGTACATTGATGACTAATGCATCTATATGTGAATGTTTTATGAGGATACACAGCGTACAGCAGTCAGATACACACACAGAAGCATCCAGATGAAAGAAATGTTCACAGCTATAATTTATGAACTCATATCAGACGGGCATGGTTCAGTCTGTTCCACATACCCTGGACTGCTGACAAAAACCTAACTTATATATAGGACAATTAAAAAAAAACACTACGGAGGCTGATGCACAAAGAGTAGAAAAAAAAAAGACTTCATTACACTGACAAAAAATTAAATGAAATGAAAGAGAGAAGGCAACAAACTGTAAAATTCATCAGAGCTAGAGCACAAAACTATGATAAAGTCATAAACAAGACAAAGTGTAGCAGATATTAAAAGCATAATAACAGTGTACCGGTGTGTCCTGTTAAGTCCTCAATTCAAATACATAGACCCTGTGACACTGACTTCCCAATGAACCCGGGTGAAATGAGGTTATTACTGTGGAGGTGAATGAATGTCAGTTATCTACCATGCCAAGTATCACACACCAAAGGTGGAAGATACCGTTCATCCATTGTCTCCATCAACTTGTGCAATATTTGGCCTGGCGTACCAATAAAAAGTGTCAGTGATGTTGATTAATTGGCATGACAGTCAATGCTATCTATAGGTCTCTGTGTTCCTGGGCTCCCATCGCCTGCCAACTGGATCGACTGGGGAAATAAAATAAATAAGGCTTTGTCAAGCACATACTGCTGATAATAACTTATATCTATCGAGATGAAGAACTCAATAAATCAAACATGGTGACTGGTATAATTCACTTTTTACAGTGTTGTTCTGAATGGACAGAGATAGCATAATGAAAATTCAGAAAGGGTTAAAATGCATCAATAAAGTCTTAGAACTAATGTCATTAGCGCTCAGATATGTTTTGACTGTACTTATAGGGCATTGTAATGTTATCTCGTAAGCCTTTACAACTAGATGTGTGACAATGTATTATAAAGTTTTATAGCAATTCTCAATTTATTAATTGTCTTTTGATATGCCCAGTGGCTCAGGCCAAATACTGTACAGAACAGCTACAAGTGGTCAGTGTGAAATGAGATCTAATTAATGTTATATTAATATTACATTTATATCATTAATTATATACAAAAGATCATTTTCAATATGACACCATTACAGACAATAAGTAAAGTGATGTGTATGAAAAGGCCAAAGAATGCTTTTTGACACTTCAAGTTATAATAGCTTATGCCTTATGAGTACACTCATAAGAATATATAAGCATAAAAATTCTTATACGATTTGATTTTAGGCTTTATAAATGCATTAAATGCATTTAAATATACAATGTTTTATGAATAATTAGTGTTGCCTAGAATGGTTTACAGTTTGTCTAGTGGAGTTCAATGTAATGACAAGTGTGAGGATAGTGATTGTACAGGAATCAAGATGGAGTGGATGATAATCTTTTTGTTTTTCACAATGTCCTCTTGAAATGAGTTGTGTTTATTTACAAAGCATGAGCCATATTTCAAACGCATATTTTGAAATTGTGTTGTATCTGTTCTTGCAATACAAACCAAAAATAGTCCATAGGGAAAGAGAGTGAGAGAGACAGAGATTGTGTGTGTGTGTGTGTGTGTGTGTGTGTGTGTGTGTGTGTGTGTGTGTGTGTGTGTGTGTGTGTGTGTGTGTGTGTGTGTGTATGTATGTATGTGTGTGTGTGTGTGTGTGTGTGTATGTGTGTGTGTGTGTGTGTGATGAGAGAGAGAGAGAGAGAGAGAGAGAGAGAGAGAGAGAGAGAGAGAGAGAGAGAGAGAGATAGAAAGAGAGAGAGTAGAGAGAGAGAGAGAGAGAGAGAGAGTAAAAGACAGGGAAGCTGGGGGTCCGTGCTGCTTGCAGAGTCAAGGTCCTGGGCCCAGTGTGCTTGGCTGGGGTCTCCTGGTAACTCAACCTGCGACGCAGTTGGACAACACAGCGTGATAATTGGGGAATTACAGCTGTTAGTCACAGAAAATACATTGCAGTTGTGGGTCAGAGACCTGGGGGTGGGGGCACAGGAAGCCCAAGTGTAATTTAGAGACAGTGAGGGCCAATTTCAAGCCTCTCCAACCCTGACACCCCCCACCACACACACACACACACACACACACACACACACACACACACACACACACACACACACACACACACACACACACTATCCCCCTCCCTCCATCCCCTAAGCCCCCCCCCCTGTAAACTCCACCTGTTAAAAGTACGCCGCGCCAAGCACAGACTAAACACAATCAATAAATAATTTATAACAATTAATTTCCCCTTCTCTGACAACAGTCCATCCTTCAGTTGACGATGGAGATTAATTCACCCACACAGAGGCCCTGGCATGTGCTTCCGCTCTTGGCCTCGCTCCTGTGGCTGTCTCTATGGTCAGTGTTCAGTCTTCACTAGTCTGACCAGCGGGGCATACTTACGGAGAGAGCAAAGGCAATGAGTGATGGGCTGAAGTGCTAATTGGCTAAGGTGCTAAGTGTCTTTGTCATTTATCAGGAGAGGGCTATCACTTTTCATGCTTGATCTGGCATGTTGAATAAATAGCAATACTATTGTTGTTGTTGCCGTTGTTTTTTTTTTTGTTCTGTTTTGTTTTTTAAATATTTCAATCTTAGAATGCTATCATTTATGACTATAAAGATACACAAGCTCTTTCCTACATTTTTTATTTTAAATGATCATTTAAATTTTTTAATGAGAGATGTAGCAGAGAATTGTTGCGACAAGTAGGCCTACACTAATAATGCCATATTGCTGTCATACATTGACATTGACAGTAAATTGGCATAAATCCTTCAACTGCCCGCTGACCTGCGCCAAGAGACAAGAATGGGGCTGGACATGTGTACAGTAGGCTGTATGTGTTTTACAGATGGGGCATGAAGGGGGCTGGCCACCTGTTGCAGCTTCCTACCTCTTGTCAAAATCTGACCAAAGAGGTCAGAGAGGATTTTCTAATAATACGGAAAAGTGCACCACGGTCATCAGGTCTAGAGTATAAAATCTTGGCCATGGCAGTACAGTTTAGGTGTACAGTTATACTAAGGCTCATATGTTAAGGTAATCATAGCACATTTTGCTGCTGGTAAGTATAAACTGCTCTCCAGATCACAGTTCTCAATAGTGCTACCGATGCTTGTTCAAGCTTCGTCGAGTCAGCATGTTTGTGTTGTGAGTTGAAATTGGAGAAATAACAAACAAGCCAAACAAGGGGAACCCCCTGGGGTTCATCTGGAAAGCCCATCCGGCCTGCACCCTCCCTAACCCCCCCCCCTCCGCCCCCACCCCACACACACACACACACCTCCCCTCAGCTCCTTCCCTCTCCCCATTTACCCCTAACTGTACCCCCTGGGATGCCTGGCAAGGGTGGGGATAGTTTAGCATGATTAACACCAGCGCGAGAACGACGCACAGGCTCAGACCCACTGTAGGCTCTCTCTCTTCCCTGGATACAGCTGGGGGACTGGGAAGAGACTGATCCATACGCTCCCATAGGCAAAGCCATAGCATGTGTGCGGCCCGTCAGAAAAGGCCGTCTGTTTAAGGATGGTGTTAATGTGGCAGGCAGACCCACTTAAAGTGCCAAACATAAGAGAGTCTTTCACTTGATACAGAGTTGAAAATGTTGTAACTGTTGTAAGTTGTAATGTAATGTTGTAAGTAAAAACCAATAAACAAGAACAACTCATTTTCTATGGGAATGAGGCGTACATATAGTCTAAAAATCTGACTGTGGGTTTAGTTGGATTGTTTAATCCAGATACAATATACTGGCAGAGTTGGATTACCATGCTCTCCTGTGGTATACTTAGCCTGGTGATTTAAGCCAGACCCTTGCTCTTCACTTTATTTCATACGGGTCTGGCCCATTCAGTAGTGAGAAACAATTGCTTGCTGGAGGTGTTTGAGTTTAAAAAGACTGGATCAGCCCTGACCTCTTGATAGGATGGCCACATGCCTGGCTTTAGGCCGGACTGTTCGGATTTTCCATGTCCTGTCCGACGTTCCGGCCAAACGTCAAGTGCATTACAAACTTTGTCAATGATTTTCATAAATAATCAATCAGCTTTCTCCAACTTTGGGCTGATGATAATAGAAATAGAAATGCCTACAAACTTGATTAAAATTGATCAACGCATGCACAAAACATCCATGCCTTGTAGTACAGGGACATGAGGGGTAGGCACATTATTATTAAAATGGTTAAATGAGAACATTTTATTTACTAAAATTACGATGACTAAAATTGTCTATAGTAGGCTGTAGAATAACCTTCCCAACCCTCCATCTTAGATGGCCACCCTACCCCTTGATCAACCTGACTTGAATGAAATTATTTTAGCTCTGCATTCACAATGCCCTGTTCACTGGGGTAAAAATGGCACTGGAGCACTGAAGACAACTTAATCCATGACTACTACGGTAGGGAGATTTAGTATGTTTGAGCGGAAGTTTGTATGAAGCTGTGGCCAGGCTATTTATCAGTATAGTACAGTAGATGAAATTTGAAACACTTTTGAGTGTGAAATTACACAAATTCTACTTTCAATTTCCAAGGATTTTGGGCCCCATGTAAACATGACAAATTTTACTTTAGATGTCAAGATTTATTTTTGACCCAATTTAAACTGTTATGTTTGCATTCTTTCTATGTTGTTTGTCTCTCATGTTCTCTAGTGCAGTCAGCAGGCTCTTGGGCTGTGCCTGAATGACGCCAAACTATTACTTAGTGACAAGAGATTCCTGTTGAGAATTTATTTTAGATAGTAGTGATGATTGTCTACTGAAAGATCATTCTGATGATATGTGACATTCTGATGTTATAGGATACTTTGATAGTAGGCTACACACTGTGTGTGTGTGTGTGTGTGTGTGTGTGTGTGTGTGTGTGTGTGTGTGTGTGTGTGTGTGTGTGTGTGAGAGAGAGAGAGAGAGAGAGAGAGAGAGAGAGAGAGAGACCCCTGATCCCTCATGTTAATGGGCCATAGCTGATGGGATTGTTCATGGCCACTGGCCCAAGAGGACCATCACTGTCAGCACCTCAATGCTCTTCTCCACTCTCCACAAGGAGAACGACAAAGACTCAATCAAACTCCAGGGTTTGAGCATGTTTGTGTGTATGTGTGTGTGTGTGTGTGTGTGTGTGTGTGTGTGTGTGTGTGTGTGTGTGTGTGTGTGTGCTTGAGGTAAGGGAAATAACACAGGGTATCAATTTTAGTATCTTAACCAGTATGCTTATAATATGTCTACAGCACAGATAATCATGTTCTGATTTTCTGACCTTTTATATCAGATATCATCTTCTGACATCTATACACACTTGACTGCACAGATACTCTACTACGTAGTTTTGAAACTTGATAGATCAACATCAATACAATCCAACTGGGACACAGCTCTGACAAGACTTTAAAATGGTAGTAGTTAGTTTAAAATCACTATGCTCCAAGTTCCCTCTGTCCTACATCAACCCTGGTGACATGCACACATGCAGCTGTGTTACTCACTTGCCTTTAATCTGAACCACCAAATTAGTTTTAGTATGAACATATGTAAAAGATATTAACATATAGTGGATTAAATTATTATGTAAATTAATTTGATTAATATTAACTACAATATGTTGCAATTGCTGTAAAAAAAATGTTATGCCTTCTTTGTTACATTTTAATGTTTATATGAGAAGTTAATATTTTTTATTTGAATGTCCTGATATTTAGCTTTAATTTAATGTTCGTACTTTATATTGCTTTAGAAGAAAGGATCAGCAGAGAACCCATAACCACAGCCCTAACCCTCAGTGTTCAGCTATGCTGTGGCAGTCCTGCTAGGGCCGGTGGGCTCGGGTCAATCCTACACCAGCCTATTCTTCTCTTTCATCGTCCATACCCGATTGCACCACAATCGCACGCCACTTCCTCACAAAGCCCATGTTCCCTTCTCTTTTTTTCCAGCGCTGATGCCAACAAAGCAGACCCCCCACTCTGTCCCTGGCACCGTGCCCATGTTAAGTGCCCAACGCAGGCCGTCCGGCGCCTCTCGCGCTTAGCTGCCCACGTTTTAGTCTTCGGCGTCGCCGTGGGAGCTCGGATTAGCCGCTGCCGTGCCTTTAAATCTGCCCGAGCAGGAACCTATCAGCATGTGGTTTTTCCTGGGCAGAGAAGCCGTAAGGCAGGGATGGTAACCAGGCCGGAGCCCACCCCCGGAGGAATACCAGCCCCAGCGGGCCAGCGATCGCACCGCCACCTGGCCCCTGCCATGAAAACCACCAATAAAAAAACATAGGAGCTCTTGATATCTGATCTAATTGCGCTCATCAGTATGAGCATGAGAGAATGGGGGGGGGGGGGTTGGGGGAGCGGAGGGCTTGTGTCTCGAGGAGTGTGGGGTGTGGGAGTAGGGTAGGGTAGGGTAGGGTATAGAGTTTGTCTGCCAAAAAATAATAATAAAAGAGCAGAAAGCCTGGGAAGTTCCGCAAATGAGGTATTCCGCATGGCGGTCTATAAGAAATAGAGGCAGTGTGACAAAGTCCAAATGGCGCTGTCACGGGCAGTGCATGAGTGAGTCTCAGGCAAAGGACCACACTTCCTTTGAAGGGGCCAAAGGATCACCCTAAACCCCCACCTCCACCTCCCCTCTCCCCTACCGCCACCCCCAGCCCCAGCCCCAGCTCTAATAAGAGTGACTTCCTCATCTACTGTTCTATGTTTCTCATCCCGACAAGAGCTCACCCTTGTCGTTTCCATTCTCCTTCTGTTCCCAGATAATTTTGTTTTGAAAAAGCAACGGGTCAGATTTCAGCACTTGGAACGCCACCACTGCCTTTGGGGTTGCTTGTTGGGGTTTTCTAGTGCACTGGCGTGCCCTCCGAGCCCTTCTGCTTTCAGAGTCTTTTGTTTGACTGCTGCCAGTTGAGAGAGGTTTGGCAGCCTTGGCAGGTGGTGATAGGGAGATACTCCATAATGTTGGACACGCACGTTAAAGCTCTGCTTAATAGCTGCCCAGATCAGAAGAGAGGGATGGAGGAGAGAGAACCAGAGAGAGAAAGAGAGAGTGTATGTGTGTGTGTGTGTGTGAGAGAGTGTTTGTGTGTGTGTGTGTGTGTGTGTGTGTGTGTGTGTGTGAGAGAGAGAGAGAGAGAGAGACCACGAGTGAGAAAGAGAGAGAGTCCTACTCTACAAGACAATGGGGTTCATGGACCTCACAAATAAGACACATAGAATAATTCCCCGGATTGCATAACACAGCAACTATAAACATATTCCACATGATTAGTGCTTCTTATATTGTATACACCATACACATGTAAATGTAACATTACATTAATTTAAATAAATACATTTACCACTGTAGCAACTGAAGATAAATTAGCAACTGAAGAAATGTGTGTCCTTGCATTACTGCATAATTTGAAGGGGATATAAGGTAGATTACAGTTCATTGTGTACCTATGTAACCTTATCCGGGGCTATTACTAGTGGCTCTGGCACAGTAAGTTCGAAACGGAACTGCATTGCACTTGCTATAAACACCAAGGTAGGTTCTCTCTGTCTGACGCTGGGCACATTCCTTTGCTTTTGTCACAGTTACGCTTGAAATTACAGTCGGAATATTTGGGTAGTGGCAACTGAGCAAAATGGGGGAAGAAACCGCAAAAAGTGGGCACTCGTGGAGTGAAGAGGCAAAACCGATCCAGTTCAGCTTATCCCTGGATATAAAAACAACTATTAACATCTTTGGGTCCCACACAAGAAAAATACCACAACACTGGAGGACTGGCAGCATTGTTGGAAAACATGAGGCAAATAAAATTAAGGTGGAACGGAAAAAGCAACCAGCGAGATGAGTCTATATTTGTAAACCAGACATCTAAGAAATAAACTGTTAAACTGATCTGTTAAACACAAAATGATAATGATATGTTTTCTCATGTTTGGCGGTCATGTTTCTTCACACTCCCGCTAAAGGCTCAAGGTCATGACAATTAGGCCAACTATAATTAGGCAACAGTTGCTTACGATGCTTAGCAGAGACAATAGGGGAAGTGATCCACTCTAATTGAGACAATGACGATTATTAGCTGAAGTGGCACCTCCTTGCTTAAGTGTCACAGAAGAGTGAGGCCAAACTGATGTCTCTAATGTGTTAATAGTCAACCATGTAGCTTGGAGGTGCTAAATGCATTCAACACATATCATACAAACATCACTTTTGGCAGGAAGTAATGTCAAGATTCTCTTGTCACAGAATGACAGACAACTGGTCTACTTTCCAAGAATCTTAAGTTGACAACCCAAGTTAAGTTGAGAAAAAAAATCAACATTAAAGTTGACAAAAGGACACATTTTGTTTGGTTCTTTCCTCACTGCTCCTTCTCTAAGGAATGTGTATACCACACAGGAAGAATTTGGCAGTAAGTAATTCAATGGGACCCGAAACGATATTGCCTGAGCGTTTCAACACCATTTGTAGGTGACAAAAATGTAGCAAAGCGGACCACCATGGCAGACAGCAACAAAGCCAAAGACAGAGATGGGAGGGGGGGCGTCTGAGTGTGGGGGCACCTCACCACACCACACCACCTCACTGTGAGATGTCAATAACTGCCACGTCACCCCAGAGTCTCTGCCTGCCTCCAGTGGGCCCTGAGTTGGCTGGCCGTCCATCCCTGAGTTGTTTTTCACACCTGCCCCCTCCATCATACATACCTACCAGCGTGGGCCCAAACCAACCCCTGGCCAACTTTAGTGTCCCGTCACGTTGGCCTTGCTGTCACCCGGCTGGCCATGCTGTCTGTCTCTGTGTGTGTTCCCTGGGGACCCCCCTCTCATCCCGCTTGGGATGTAGGGCCAACGGCAGGAGATCAAAGGCTAACGTGGCTTACCAAAACACTCGAGCACTCTGATCCACGCTGGGATTCACCAGGCTAGCATTACGGGAGCCTCCCCACACACACACACGCTACAGCCCACTGTGTTTCCAGAGGAGCCCTACCAAAGCTATTTGGTAACACTTTGCGGTAAGGGTACATGAATTATCATGAATTCATGCATGATTTCATTCATGATTCATTCGTGATTCATGCATTACTTCATCTCTGAATATCTAATGACTCATCAGGTATTAGCATGAATTCATTGTTTTTCATTAATGACCTCCTGCTGAAATAGCAGATGATCTTAAGCATTAATTACTCTGGGTACATCATCATGAGTCATGACTAATTACACATGATCATGATGTTTTTGTTCAAAAGAATTTGATATAATAAAAGTACTTATTTAGCCTACTTTGGCCTAGTCATATGCCATACGTCAACTAAATTTTACCAATTTAACCATGTCAACACTTTAGTTGAGGGGGCACAAACATGATGAATTCATCATGATCATGCTAATAATCATGACTCATGCTAATTAATCATGACTCATGATGATGTACCCAGAGTAACTAATACTTAAGATCATGTGCTATTTCAGCAGGAGGTCATTAATGACAAACAATGAATTCATGTTAATTCCTGATAACTCATTAGACTTTCAGAGATGAATTAATGCATGAATCATGAATTTATCATGAATGATTTCATGCATGAATTCATGATAATTCATGTACCCTTACCGCAAAGTGTTACCAGCTATTTTATAGTAATATTTGCTTCGGAATGCACATTTGCAAATAAAAGTGTTTATGATGTTGATAAAATGTGTACATGCATGCCTAAACTATCCAGCAGTGAAGGTATCCACTGTTACGTTTAAAGATCCCTGTTTTACAAAGGCAAACCTGTTCCAAAACTGTTCAACACATGATTCCAGGTCCATACTTCAGATATAAAAACATCACTCAACAAATATAAACAGGAAACACTTCCATAAAATTCCTATGAAACACAATAGGTTGCATAAACACAATTAACTCAAAGGACATACACTGAACTTGTTAGCCAGATCTATCCCAAAACACAAGAGCATAAACAAGGTGATGGATGTTTCAGCAGCTGCAAGGTCTCTCTCCACTGGGCTAATAATGCAGATATAATTGGTTAATGTGCATCGTTCTGTGGCCCCCGTAGCTCGTCCATTTGGGCCCTGGGCATGGCCTGCTTAGCCCAGGAGTAAACAGCACTGACTGCAAGGGTGGAGGAGTGCTGGGGATCCCCATGGCTTTTAGACTAATGGGGGTGCAAGACCACACAGAGAGAGCCACGTTGTGCATGCACACACACACAAACACATGCACACACACACACACACATATACAAACACGTACACACCTACACAGAGAGAGAGAGAGAGAGAGAGAGAGAGAGAGAGAGAGAAACTTATGGGTTTACCTGACCTTGTGGCTAACCTGTAATGTAATATGACTCCCATTAGATCCTATTATTGGTGTTTAAACAGATGTGTCGTGGGGCGGCGACTTTGCATCTTGTCTGGTAAGAGCGTCTCCTGTAACCGAGAGTATTTTAGTGTGGAAGTGAGAGGTATAATACATCATGTTACCTGATGAAATATGGGTACAGAAGGAAGGAAGTATACAGAAATAGTATACAAGGGAATGCCGAAGTGTACATTTCTGTGTACTCATACTTCACATATGCTGATGCACAAGGACACACATGTAGGCTGCCTACACATACATACTGTACAGAGAGAGAGAGAGAGAGAGAGAGAGAGAGAGAGAGAGAGAGAGAGAGAGAGAGAGAACTACACACACACACCTGGGTGGGCAAATCCTCAAGGTGCGCTTTAAACGACGGTTTTGTTGTTGTTACCGTTGTTTTTAAAGGGCTTGTCTTCAAAGGAGGTGTTTGGGTGGGTGTGGGGAGGCATGGGTCCCTACCAGGGCTCCCCTGGGTCTGGGGCTGCATCCCTTGTCTCTGGCCACTCTGCTCTCGGGAGGCGATTGGGGGGCTGGGGCACATGACCCCTTAGCTGCATCCCCAGACCACCACCCACGGCACGGGGCTACGGCTTTAGAAGCTGGCTTCAGTTTCAGAGCAGCATCTCATAGAATTACATTGGCCTTTAAATTGTTGGATGTGTAGCTCTTAGCAACATGTACGTATGTGTGGCACACACATGCACACACATACACGCACACACTAACAAGTGCGTACACAAAGGTTAACTGTTTAAGATAAAAGTCAAAATCATTTCTAGTTCCTGACAGTAATTTGACAGAATTATTTACATTTATTAAAGGCAGGACACTCCGCGCATCATTCCTGCAGGATCAGGTGCCTCTCCTTTGGTCAAAAATTCTTGTGGAAGGAGAAGACAGGAGCACACTGATAAAACTTGCAGTCTTTTATTTGTACAAAATTGACTCACGTTTCGACATTTCTGTCTTCGTCAGAGTCTATGCCAGATTCCAAGATAACACATTACACAGTGTGCCGCATTACTGGTGTGCGGTCCCGTCTCAACACACACACAAGGACATTTGTCACAAAAGTGGACTTAGGAAGACTCAGGTCAACACTAACTAGCTTCTGCCTCAGCAGCTGTGGTACTGGGGCCAAGAGTGGAAAGCACCAGAAAGCAAGTGTCCCCTCACCCCTTAAAGCGGGGCCTGACATTCACGTGGCGCTGGGGTCATCATCACTATTCACAGAATCCAGAGCGGAGCTGAAACTCAATCTCAGGATACGGCCTTTGAGTGCCAGAGAGCAGGGCTAAGGCATTCACGCCCCAAGATCCTGCAATCATCACCGCAGACCACTCTCCCTCAGCACCGGAAGACCACAAGAACTTTTATCAGTCTGGTGGAAATGGCTTGGTGGAGCACAGCTCTGAAAGATGGTCTCTGATCATTCACTAAATAAGGATTTATGATAGAAAAATAATAAAGAATACTAAACTTTTTGCGAACACATTTAAAAAAAAAAAGAAAACCTGCTCGGCTTAGATGTCATCCAGTTTGAGAGAGCGGTGGAATTCTCAGCTATCTAGAAAACTAGCGAGTGTGTAAATATAACCACCTCCCTAATCGCTTCTAAAGAGGACCCGGGCATCATTATCCATCAGCATTCTACAATTTATGCCGCATAACGGCACAGATTTGATTACAGCGACTCAAACGGGGCCTACTATATTTATCTCGTTAATGAGGGGTGAGAATTCCTGACACTCTCCAAGCTAATCTCAGTGTCTGGCACAAAAGATGCTAACCCCCCACCCCCACCCCCCCAGCAGCACATATCCGCCCCCACACTATCCTCACCTCACACTACATCCCCTCACCCCCACCCCTCGTGCCACGCCTGCGTGTCTGCTTGCCTTCCCTTGCCTCAGCTAGTCTGAACACGAGTCGGCCTCAGAGCATTTCCGAGGTGATGGCACGCAGCAGTGTTTATGGCCAGAACTACAAAAGCCCAATGAAACACTGAAGAGCACACTCCCTGAAAACCTTACACCACTGTAAAACTACAGAGAACAAGAGAGGGAAGGGATAAGGGTGTTCATATGGGGTGAGGTGGGGGGGATGTGTGTGTTTGTGTGTGTGTGTGTGTGTGTGTGTGGGGGGGGGGGGGGTTCTCGAAGGGGGACCCCAACTCGCGTCTTCGGTGTCAGGCACCGGCAGTGAAATGGAAGGTCCACAAAAGGATCGCCTTTCTCATGTTGTGATCATTATTAGCCGTTTGCTTGTCTGTCTCGCCCACTTGTTTGGGTCGTAATTAGCAGCATGCCGGAGCTAGGCACAAAGCTGTCAATGACGTCCCAGAATATTCTTAATAGACAGCTGTTTGCCCTGGTAAAAGCACCATACCATTGATCTGTTTCCCAGCTGTGCTCCCCAACTGCAGGCGGTCTGCTATATAGCCAACAGGAGCTATCAGCCCAAGTCATGTACTGGGTGCACCGCATACTAATTTAAAATTGTGAATAATAACAGGATGTAATATTACATACAATACAGACGTACTAAAACATTCTAATCTGAATGGTTTCTATTCATTTCTTTACCACAGAAATATTGCCCATCCATGACAATAGGATTGCTTATATGCTGCTTTGGAGAATGTGCAGAGATGTAAGTGCCCGAGTACTTTGTACAAGGGGAGTTTAGAAGTACAAGCGCTATATTAAAAAAGTGCCTTTTAAACAACGTGTCCTTTAAACAACACTTAAAAGGAAGTGCTAAAGCATTCAAAATGTTGTAAAGTATTGTGTATATAAAAGAAAGCAGTCAAAAGTTTGAATATCATATTGTTCATATTATTTAAAATATTTAAAATTAAAGGCACAGTTTTGTTGCCTGAAGCAGCAGTACAAGGACATGGAGAGGCCTGAGACTGTTGGTTACATGTGCAAACGAAATCGCAAGCCAGCCTGTAGCTTGCATTTTCATGTATGAAATTCAGGATGATTGATCCAAGTTAACCTATTCCTTTATATTTTTTTTAATGAGATGAATATGAAGTCCTAATGTGCTGACATGCTCTGCATAGCCACAGAGGGCTTAACATTTTAATTTTCGAAATGAGGGGTCCATACGTACTGAAAATGATTGCTAGCAATGCCCCAAGCAGTGCAAAAGGCGGAACAGGAGCATGCAGTCTTTTTTTACAGGCCTACATCATGATTCACTCAATTGAGCCATCTATTCATACTATGGGTTTGGTAGAAATCCCATACTTATTTCAGTTCCATTTTCACTCGCTTGAAGTGAAGGCCAAGAGAGCTTTCAATCACCTTGTAAAATCATGTAACTCACTACGAGGTGGGTAAATTAACCTAAAATTGTTGCCTTAGTATTGTGCAGACAAAAAAAAAAAAGAAAAAAAGAAAAGAAAGCTGTTTGGATATCTTTAACACAATAAAAGGTAAACACATTTTTTCTGTCTTGAAATAATGTTCTTGCATTGGGATCCCAAACTTTTTTGATGATCTAAATGAAAAACATATTGACGTGAGAGCTTCTTTGTGGCATTGCCACAGCGTTCCTCATTAAAACATGATTCAACCCGCTTGTCTAATTCAATGGAAAAACAATACCTCTCTGTCAAACCGTTAAGTCCTCTGTCTAATTCCTCACTGTTTGGATAGCATATCATAAGAGCTGGACTGTCTAGCCACTCTGAGCCATCTCAGACTATCAATAAGTGAGGACAATACTGGTCATCACCCGGGCACACCAGACACCTAAAGAGGCCTTGACTGGTACAAGTTGCTGGAGCAGAGGTTAGGTAAGACAAATAGAACCCTGCTTTGGCTCCTGGGCAGTGCATACATAAATCTGGGGGTCTACCGCAGTAATCCCCACACCGCTGCGACACACCAGCTTGCTTTCAAGGGGTCAGAGAGAGAGAGAGAGAGAGAGAGAGAGAGAGAGAGAGAGAGAGAGAGAGAGAGAGAGAGAGAAAGGCTCCTATAGGCAGTGTCCAGAGCATTGTAATCCCTGACGGTAATGTAATCTGTGGCTCTGGCCCTATCCTAAACACAAAGCTGTCATTGTGGGGGTGGCCACGGGTCTGGCCAGTGACTTTACGGCTCAGAGCAGGTGTGAGGTGAGGGAGCCTGTCTGCAGCCTGTGCTGGGTCAGAGCTATAGGCATGATTCTGTTGGATTCAAGCTAGACATTTGGAAGCTAATGTAGTACCATAGACTGGTACCACTGTACCACTGTGGCCACTTGCCACCGTTGCCTTATAACTAGGTCATTAAAAACAGTTTTTAACTGCAGAAAACTCTGAACACCTTAAAAGCATCAGGTCTTCAGCTAACAAGCAATGAAATAACGAATAACAAAACAACACACACAACAAAAGGTGATTCTTCAAAGTTGCTGCAATTTGCAACACTTAAAAGTCAGCTAGGGTGCTTGTCCAGACCACAGAGGTCATGTCAAGGGTGCTAGCACTATTGACCTTAAGGTGGACAGGAGCAGGGTGTTCTTCTTCCTTCCCCGCTGTGCCAACGGGTCTTTTGAGGATACACCAGCCCCACAGTGGCACAGGGTTGTTGTCCCCCACAGCAAAGGATCACCCCCAGGGGATCAGAGTGGGAGGCATATGGGGACGCATTAATCCCCATAGGCTTCGTGTCCAGACAAGGGGAACGGTGGCATATCAACATAACATAATGTATAGAGGACACACAGTACAAATGGCCCATCAATCAAAAATGGAGGGCCATTGTAGACTGCACTCTTGGTCCCCCTTTATGTGGTCCTGGATCTATTGGAGGGGATGGTGATTAACTGTGGCGTAATACGAGGTAAAGCATGCTGGGTGACAACAACTGTCTACACAGAGAAGTCAACAGGTCAGGCTGGCTCAGGAGGCAGGGGGAGGGAGACCTGACTACCCCTCATCAGACCACTGTTCCCTGTCAATCAGAGGACTATATGTCATTTATGAGCGAACTGTGGACACATTTTGTGCATTTCCAGCAATAATGAAACAAAATGAAATGCAATTCCATAGCCTATTCAACAAAACGCAGCCCCAACTGAATACGTTTTATGGGCATAGAAGGAGGGTAACGTTAGTTCGTCTTACATAAGACTGAAGTGGTGTCACTTTTTGAGTTACATTGTTTCATGGTGGGCTCTAACTTAGTCTGATATGGAAACTACAATATGTGCTTCATCGTGCTTACCCATGTCCAATACCATTTTTAAAAGTTCAATTTCTATCTGATGACACAAGTGTAGCCTAACGATTTACCAGTTCCTTTAACGGTGGACGGTTGCATGCACCGGATGAACTTGACAGGTCGAACGGGAAATGATCTGACGCTGTCCTTGCGTCTAAATTTATCCGCGTTTGAACAACCTTAACGTTACAGCGGAGTAAACAATTCACGTCTGGTGTATTTGTTTGGCAATACTTTGCTTGCCGTAGTTTACAACAAGACGACGTCATAAGGCATGTGAGGAAATTTGAAAGCGCAGAAGGCGCTGGTGCAACTTGATCGCTACAATAATTCTTCCGCGAGTAACTTTGTTGCCACTGCCTCGAAACAAATATGTCGGAGCCTAGTGGGAAAAGATTAAAAACCAACCTGCCGATCTGTAAGACGCATCGTGTATTTGTTGGCAGTAAGGTTAAGCAGAATTTCCCAGCAGTCGTGGAGGAGAGTCTGTGTGGCGTCTCGACTTTGATTATGGAAATCGCCTACAGGCTTGAAGCACTGGTAAGGGTCTCAGTTGTATTAATTGGGATGTAGCCCTAGCTATAAACTATTTTTACGATGTAACCCATTAATCATTCATATTTACAAAATAATCATTCGTTGGAAAATATAGGTTGAAAGAATAATAGGACCACAGCACAAAATAAAGAAATATAGCAAGGTTATATTATAGCCTACTAGTTCAGGTAGTCCAATTGGTGCGTGACGTCACTGATGGTGTCAAAAACCAAAGGCTACATTATAAGTCAGAATCAGAAAGGAAATAGAAAACAATATCTTTGTGTATTTTTATTACAGGTTATTAGTTTAACCTGTTTATAATGATTTATTTTGGGAGCCTCAACCCTGTCAGTCAGATTTCCTCTTTTCAAAAAATTCCAGATTTCCACAACACACACACACACACACACACACACACACACACACACACACACACATGGAAATAACATTTTCTCTCAACTAAGCAAAGACGTGTGCATGAGTTACTGCAGTTAAGCAATTCTGGGTGTATGCGCACACTTGTGTGTTCATTAGTGATTTGCTCAATGAAAAAGCACAGTTAAGTGGATTACTGCCATTACCATGACCTCAATCTCTGTTGCAGGCAAAGATATTTGAACAGGATAACTTGGCTCTTCCCAGAGTTGCAAGCTTCTTCCAATCAGAGTCTGAGAAGGAGCAGGAACAGGCCGAAGCCATGCTGCAGTATCTGAATGAGCGTGGAGGACAGTACTGCAACAAAGACATCAAGGTAAAGTCACTACACACTTATGCATCGTTCTGCAAAACCCTGTACAGAGAATGAAAATGCATGGAAACTAATGGAGTATGGAAACATGTACAGACCACATAGCTGGATTTTCTGCATCTCTCAATTCTATTCATTTCAACTCAAAGGTGCTTATTGGCATTAAAAACATTGACACAACATAAGGAGACATATGCAAAAAATGCCTGAGCTGGCTATACACCTACAAGAAAAGTAGTAGTAGGCCTAGTAGTAATAGCCTAATAATAATGTTAATGATAATTTAACAACAACAACACTAATAAAATGTTGTATGAACTGCATGCATAGTGGCATAATGTATATACAGTATACACTACACACAACAAATTTGCAAGTGTCTTTCCAATCCAAAGGAATGAGGGAAGGAAGGCTAGAAAAGAAAACGACTGAATAAATCATAAACAATTATAAAATCATAAAAAGTTGGCTACGAACTGCAAACAATTTGTCTCTTCCTGTCAAAAATAATTGATAATAAATATTGGCTCCACACTGTCAGACATACAGTACATTTACTGTAGATCCCTATACCTTCTTTTAGGTATGGAGAGAAAAAGAGGAGAAAAATGAGGCATTAAAAGATGGTGTGCAGAGGAAGAGTGGAGTTGAGATGTTGGGGGCAGGGGGCCAGGGTTTGGGGTTTGGGGTTGAGGCTGAAGGGGAGTGGAAACCCCCTGGGGGTTGAGGGGGATCTCTGTCCTAATGCCTGTCAGGGTATACGTTTCCTCTGAGTTCCGGAAAATTGGCGAGATTAATGTGGTGGCAGAATGGCGGAAGGACACTGCATTAATTGTAGTTCCAGATGTAAGCCGTGGCACGGCCACTAACGCTGTGTAGCGTGGCTCAGTTCCTCCCTCGCGCTGAGTTTTATGAGTCATGTATAATCAATCCGGACTGGGACAACTTGGGGTCCATCAGCAGCAATTAGGAACACCTCGTTATCCATAGATCTGCCATAAAATATTGTGGATAGACATAAATGTCCATGTTTTTCCTTTCTGAAATGTTTATAGTTTCTTAAATTATTTATAGGTCACCTTGTTTCTGATACTTTAAAGTAATTTGATCGCTGACAAAAAAAAAGGTCCAACAGGTGTTTCTCAAAACATGGACTTTTCTGCCCAACAAACTTCCTGTATGCAGTTGTTGTTTGGGGAACTAAAACTAAAACAGAAAACACTGAAAAAAACACCTTGAACCACAGACAAAAAAATGTTTCACTTGAAATCTTCTACGGCTTGTTTAGATTATTTTGGGGTATGTATGGCTTTTTGGACCATTATATGTTTCTATGTGCATTTATGATTTGTGTGTGTGTGTGTGTGTGTGTTTGTTTGTGTGTGTGTCAGAGACCCGGTTGTGAGGCAGTTTGCGGTCTGCTCCCTGCTCTGGAACTCACACTGGCCCAGTGGAAAGAAGAGATGGCGGTCATGATAGAGCTCTGTCGAATCGCCCGTGAGCAAGGCGACCCTCACTCTGCCAGCGTGGTCAAGAACCGTTTCCTGACCCCGCTCGTCCCAAAGGTCAAGCTCATCGGTGACCTCTTGACCAACGCCCGGAGAGTAGGCTGCATT
Source organism: Sardinella longiceps (assembly GCA_027497455.2). Classification (NCBI taxonomy): domain Eukaryota; kingdom Metazoa; phylum Chordata; class Actinopteri; order Clupeiformes; family Clupeidae; genus Sardinella; species Sardinella longiceps. The sequence goes on along the minus strand of JAODXP020000017.1, from coordinate 33,703,378 downwards.
GCCGATGGATCAGCAGGCTTTGGGGAATACCTGATCGACCAGCTCCAAGAGGAGCTAACCTCCAGCGCTTGAGTCACCTAACCCCACTCCTGTTCCTGGCTGATGGGTGCATAAACAATCAGCCCATATCCAGGGCCGTCCTGAATCTGTCCTCTCTGTGCCTCATTCTTATGCCGGTCTGTTCAGCCAAGGGATGGGAAGCAGTCCTATATTTTTCTAGTTTCACTATCTGTGTGTAATGTGTTTTGTAGAGAGTGTTTTGTGGCCCAGGGCTCTTTGAGAAAACGTATTTAAAATGGAATAATGTGTCAGTATTGGTGTGGAGAATGTAGGCCCAATATGAACGATGGCAGTAGACCAATATTACACCTTTGAATAGTGGTATCCTACTGATCCTTGCCTTTTGTCAACAAAGTTGTCCTGAGCTGTTGATCCAAAGATACCTTTCAAAAGTTTTTTGTTTTTGATGAAAAGAATAGCTGTATATAACCTTGTAGCCCATCTTCATTCATTGTTTTCTTGCTTGAATGATTATCAAACCCAGTTCACCTCCACATTATGCACTCAGTAATTTGATGGATTCAATGAAGCAGAAGTTATGCACTATATTTTGGAAGCATTTTAAAAATAATTAATTGTGTGTTTTGGCAAAGGTTTTTGCCTTGTCATTTTCATTTTGTAGATGTTCAACTTTCTCAATGTCAAGTTTAGACAGACTGTTACAAATAGTTTAAAATAAAAAAGTGAATGCAAATGTCTTTATTTTTTATGAACCTGAATAAGGTTGCATGTAAAAAAGGGGGTGGAATAAGAAGTTTAGGGTGACTTTTATGACACTAGGGAGTCACTGAGGTCAGGTAAGTTTCAAATGATGGACGGCAGGCTGAAATGCCACTGAATGCATTTGCTATCTGAAAGAGTGGACAGGAGGCTGAGATAATGCAACAAACTCACTACCGCCATCTATTGCTAAGGCTTATGAACTTCAACGTTTGATCTTTTAGAACGAAATAGTGAAACGCATGAATTTTGTGAAGAATATATAAGGGGAAAATATATGCATCAGTCAAATATAGACCTACACTGTATCAATAAAAGAGAAACATTAGTGCAAATATTTTTGTCATCAAAAGATTAGGCCTAGGCGACTAGGAAACGGTTTCTTAAGCCCTAAAGAATTTTACCAATCATATAATTTTGTCTGAGATTATTCATGTTTTACTGTTAACTGTGCATGGCCTACTAAACATCCCAAAACGAAAAATGCTGTTCAAAGCTATCCTCACGGACTCCTGATTTTTTTTAGGGAGTTTTTTTTTTTTTTTTTTACAGACAACACTGTCTCATATCAGTTGAACTGTTGTTTCATTTTTTCATTTGTAGGCCTAGGTGGATTATACCGCAGTGATAAATTGCCTTCATTAGGTCATAGTTTAATTTACTCAATACGCTTAAAAGGGTGTAGGCCTACTAATGAACAAAAGTTAAACTGTAGGCTGGTTCGTTTTTAATAGGCAATTAAATAGCCTATGTCAGAAAGTCTGTTTAGAATAACTGTTTTTTTTTATTATTTATTTATTTATTTTTTTAAATCTAAATAGTGTCCGATATCACCAGTGATAGGCTACGTTTGTTGGCACTTTGAAAAAAAATGTTGGCTATTCATATTCGCATCACCACACTTAGATTGTTTATATTTACTTTTTATTTTATTTTATTTCGTACGATGAACAACCATTAGTAATTCATAGGCCTATAGGATCTTAATGCATTAGTTTTGTGTTAGTTGGCAAAGATGTTTGAGTAAAGGTGATTAAAGACTTAAAAAACTCTAAGATCAAGAGACAGTCAATTTCTCCCCCACGCCCACGCCCTCGCTACCGCGCGCGTGTCCATTGGACAGTTTGGTGACGGATCACGCCCACAAACTAGGGTAAGTAGCATAAAAACCACTCGGGTTCTCTCATCAGCAACAGGTACCAACAGGGTACAATCGACCTGAGTGCAGCAGCAAAACAGCTGAACATTACAACGCCTAACATACGTTTAAGCTGAACACTCAGGCCAAACGTACCCTGGCGCAGCAATAGCTAGCCTAACTATTTAACAACTTGTACATAACAGAATCATCCTAACTTGACAGAGATGGAGTTGTCGGATATATCCTTCCCCATAACGACCGCCGATGACTTTTACGATGACCCGTGTTTCAATACCAATGACATGCATTTTTTCGAGGACCTGGACCCAAGACTGGTTCATGTTGGCTTGCTCAAGTCGGACGACCATCACATCGAGGACGAGCACGTACGGGCGCCAAGCGGACATCACCAGGCGGGCAGGTGTCTGCTTTGGGCTTGCAAAGCTTGCAAGAGGAAAACAACCAACGCTGATCGCAGAAAAGCGGCCACCATGCGAGAGAGGAGACGTCTCAGCAAAGTTAATGACGCTTTTGAAACACTGAAGAGGTGTACTTCCACTAATCCTAACCAAAGGCTGCCGAAAGTGGAGATTCTGAGAAATGCTATAAGTTATATCGAATCCCTTCAGTCTCTCCTGAGGAGTCAAGATGAAAATTATTATCCAGTTCTGGAGCACTACAACGGAGACTCGGACGCATCCAGTCCCAGATCAAACTGCTCTGATGGAATGGTAAATAAACGAATGAATAGCCTACAATATAGAACTGTCAACATGACAATATGTATAGGGATTTTATATCAAAATATATAAACATAGCCGTCGTTATGAGTAGGCCAATTTAATGAGTAAAATGCAACATTGAAACTGAAGTTTAGAAAAGTTATAATTAAATTAATTAATTCGGTGCCTGTACTCTGATGACTTAATAAATTGTTAATGTTGCTTTTAAATCAATAGATGGATTTCAGTACTCCCACATGTACATCCCGGAGGAGAAACTATGACAGCTCTTACTTCGCGGAAACACAAAATGGTAAGTATTGGAGCATCCTTCCACGCATGCAGAATTAACCAGTGTATTTTACGCAGTACAAATCAGAGTAGCCCTAGCCTATATTTGTCCTGACAAACAATTGTATGTCTAATGTTTATGTCTTTCTCTCTCCAAACAGATAGCCGCAACAATAAGAATTCCGTGGTGTCCAGTCTTGACTGCTTGTCCAGCATTGTGGAGAGGATCTCGACAGAGACACCAGCATGTCCGGCGTTGTCAGTTCAGGAGGGATCCGAAGGAAGTCCCTGCTCTTCCCAGGAGGGATCCATCTTCAGCGAGACAGCACCGTCCGTACCTTCCCCCCAAAACGGCACCCAACCACCCCAGGATCCCATCTACCAGAATCTATGAAGATTCGATGAGACCTCAGCGCAGTGTGCCAAAGGCAGCGGAACGAACTTTTTGAATTTATTGCGACCATGAGGACAAACGGACTCTAGCCTAACCCCCAAAGATGTGCGTGCAGAGTAAAAAATCGCCGTTTCTTCTGTAAGAGACGGTGTGCAATTCCATGGTTTTCAATCGAATGGAGGGAATTTTAGTTTCTTACATAGGCATTTAAAACATTTCAATGTGACCATTAATATAAGACTGTTTTTGTACATATTTCCTTCACCAGTTTATATAAATATATATTTTCTTTCTTGTTTTTTCATGATAAAATAGCCTTTTTGAATAGGCCATGATAAATTTAGAGGACCAGTTTTGTATATGTGTAAATAGTAATTGTTAAAAAGCATCAAACAAACAAACATAATGTATTTAATTGTTGCCTGTTTTGGAAGCCTAGTTTTTTTTGTGCCAGATTGTTATACTTTATATTTATACATCTTAAAATGAGTGAATGGATGATGACTGAATAACTAAAATAAATTTATTTATACAGTAACATAAATGTTTTGTGAAATTCTATTTTGATTTCTGTTGATTAGGCTACTCATCTTGCTCCAGGAATAACGATAAGGCCCTATTTATTTGACGTATGTTTCTACCATAGGCTACATATATTTTCGTTGGTTTGCCACTGATCAATATGGGACATTGATTTTATGATCCTTAATCTGTGACAAAAAAATAGGTGTCGATGCAGCTATTAGCTATGGATCAACGTTAGGCTACATGACGATGGTGACTTGTGTTTGCTACCCACATCCACACTTTGCAAGATTAGGCTATTCATCAAGAAAAAAGACACAAAGGTCGTCTGCCAGGCATGCAGAGTAATATATTAATTCTAATCATATCGCTATTTTTAAAATTAGCCTGCTATTTTAATGTAAGCTATTTGTTGTCATGTCACCAATTTATAGACATGATGTTTGTTTCATGATATATGATAGCTTGCTGAGCAATTATGACAACTATATTCAGTATTGCTATATTAATCAGTTTTATTTGTAGTTTCCTCCTTTGCCAGTCTTGGATCTATCTGTAGCCTACTATTTGATAGGCCTATTGAAATAACGAGAGGTTAACAGGTTCGTTGAAGAGTCTAAGAATCATATTTCCGAAGATTAGGGGTTGCTTTAACTTGTAGGCCTATGCTGTCTAATTTATTATGAAATGTAAAAATATATCTTTCCTACATTCAATTAACTAGACAGATTTTTTTAGTTTCTCATTCAGAATTTCAACTGTTCATTCATTTATTCATAATTAATTAATTCACTAATTCATTCAAACAATCGTTTAATTATTGACCAACAAATTTAGACTGGCCTACATGATGCAAGTACACAGTCTTCAGATTTTCTGCTTCTAGAAACTTTTCCCGCTATAGAGAGATTAAATATTGAATAGCCTATTATGTTTTTCAGGGAATCGAATAATTTTGGCCCTGATGTTAACATACCAATTTCCACCACAATCATGGCATACCATGTCATTTTGTTAAACATTCAACCCAAACAAACTTACAGCCTCTAATTGCTCAACAGAAACATGCAGTTTGCGACTATAATTCATCCTAAATGTACAATTATTACATACTAAACAATAAATAATAATAAACTATTGCAGTTTCCAATTCAGTTTCCAATTTTCCAATTCATATACTATAGCTACCACACTGTAACCTTTTGTAGACCACAAGCTTTTTCTTGAATTCAATGGGTTGTCATCAGGACTCCTGTCCAAACCCTCTTAGTCCAGTCTATTGTATGGCGCCATCATGTGTAATTGTAGGAATACTACACTGAGTATTCTGGGCTTTGACTCTGATCTTGCAGATCTATTAGGATGATAACATCTTTCTCTCCATGGTAGGTATGTACAGTGTGTGTGTGTGTGTGTGTGTGTGTGTGTGTGTGTGTGTGTGTGTGTAGGGGAAGGAATCATCCCCACCATCTCATCTCATATATATACTGTATATATATTTTTTTTTTTTTGAAAAAAAGACCCAGCTTATGTTCAAAGCAAGGAAATAGAAGATTAGCAAAGACTTTATTTAGATTCTAATAATTAGAGATCTACAGACAAAGATGGAGAATTACACTTTATTTACACGAAAAAAAGAATGGTAGAGAACTGCCTATGATAAAGTAGCCTGGAAGCATGTATTTCTCTTTGACAGCAACCTGTGTGACATGTTGCAGGACAGCACAAAGAGAAAAGGGGAAATTGCAAGGTGTGTCATTTCTTTTCCGTGCATTAAGCTGAGGTGGGAGATGTTTTTGAAGAAGATCAAGATTTGGTTGGTGCCATCTACTTTCTGCGGCGGGCGCCAGCTCCCTTTTTGCTGCTGTAATATGACAAACACAGAGAAAGGGCAAACAGGTCAGAAATTCTCCGTCCTTGGATAACCCATTGTAAATGTTTACAGTCATTTTTGTACCAATTCACACAGTGACCTAGCACAAAATCTGCATGAAAAATACCCATTTGTCTAGTTTGCTATAGTACGTTCATGGGAAGACCAGGCTTGTTATTCCCTATTTTTCTAAAATCAAGATGCCTGAAATGCTTAGAGATTGTAAATATTCTGGAGAAATATGTAATTCTGAAGGGTATTCTGTCATAATCTTAAAGCAAAATTTGGAGTAAAAGAATTCAGGCTGTACTTCTGCATATGGCACTTACCGTCATGAAGAAATGATCAGGGGAAAAGGGCCATAATACACTATAGAATGAACATAACCAGGACGCAAACCATACCTGCTTGCCATCATCACCAAATGAGGCCTTTTATAAAACAAGACCCCTAGATTCCTATGACTCATATAAAAACCTAGGGTCTAGGGCCTAGAACATTGATTTTGTCAATGTTCGAATTTTCATGTTACTAATTCAAAGCCAAATTTCTCTCAAACCCCTAATCACAGCAACTAGCGCAACACTAACACAATTGGAAAGCTCAATTTACTGTCATATGGGCATATCTGACAAGTAGCTGCAAATTCGAGGGGCATGGTGCGACAGTTGGTTGGTCGCAAAGAGATATCTCACGCCCCACCTGTCCTGTGTCTGCCCTCCACTAGTTTGATAAATACTGGCCTAGGGTAACTTAGTGATTTATGTAAGCACTAAACAGGCCATGCATTTCAGGGCTATTGTCCTGGGGGGATGTGTGACCAGGGGATACTTACAATTTGCTGAGCTCCTCCACTCTCTTGCGCAGTGTTGTGACCTGAAGAGGGGGGAAACAAAGTCGCATTAATCTCTCAAAGGGTAGCAAGCCATGAGCTACTACAACGTGATATGATGGAGATCAAATAGAGAAAGAAGAAAAATAGTGGGTTTGAGCTTGAGTGTCTCTGAGAGTGTCACTGGGGATGAGCTCACCTCGTACTTCTGCCTCTTCAGTTTCTCCAAGTGATCGTACTTCTCACTCTCCAGAGTCCTCAGCCAGTCGAAGAACTCCTTGGCCTTCTCCCTGGAGCACGGGATCAACACATAAACACATTAGCACCAGAGAGCAACAGCTCTACCCTGCTCCTCTATATCTCCCATATCTCTACTAGGAATCCAATCCAAGTACATTATGGACATTCCAAGTTTGCATAATATTATTACCAGTATTCAAATATTTTTTTCAGAATTATCTAATTTATACAGTCAAATGCTGAAAAATGCATATGTTTCATATAATAGTTTACATCATATATTATATTCTGATATATTATGCTACTGTATACGGTCTATCTATCAACCTATCAATCTATCAACTTTTCTCTCTATCACAAAAATACATGGAACATCATCATTGGAAATGCCTGAATCAATATGCTGGCCTGGACTTGAACTCACTTAAGCTTCTCCTCATTGAGATGGTCAATGTTGAGTGGCTTGCGTCTCTCAGCCAGGATCTTCTTCTTCTTTTCTCTCTCTGTCTGTTTCTTGCCTCTCTTCTGGTCGGCCTATTGTGGGGAATACAATTAAATATGTCATTATTTAACATGAAAGTGAAGTAAGCAGTTCGGATAACACAGAACATGATTGTGAGAAACAGAAAACTAAGTCTCTCTCTCTCTCTCTCTCTCTCTCTCTCTCTCTCTCTCTCTCAGGAGTGCACTAGACAGACAGACAGACAGACAGACACACACACACACACACACACACACACACACACACACACACACACACACACACACACGGTGTGTGGTGGTAGAGGCTTTTTTAACAGAATGCACTTACCCTCTGCAAGTGGCTGCTGTAACCGCCACCCAGGTTGGACAGAGCAGACTTCTTCTTATCCTCCTCATCAGCCTTCTTCTTGGCATCTGCCTCTGCCTTCCTCTGTTTCTCTTCCTGCGGACAGACAGCACAATACATCAGAGTCACACTCAGTTTATGGACCAAGTAGTGGGACAGGAAAGTGTGTCAGACAAACCAAAGGATTGGTATAGCTTGGAAAATGATGGTAAGCATGATACAATACATTATGTGACATGGAAATAGTCATATATTTGGGTTGGCAGTCTGTGTGTGTGTGTGTGTGTGTGTGTGTGTGTGTGTGTGTGTGTGTGTGTGTGTGTGTGTGTGTGTGTGTGTGTGTGGTGGTTTAGGGGCGTGGGGTTTGTGGTTGTAGGGAGGTGAGCAAGGGTGCATTGGGACCAAAAAATGGCCCAGGAATGGCCAACCTTTATTTTACTTAATAATAACTTAATGGCAAGATAAAATAACACTATTAGTTGGTGTAACACTAAATTGGACACTTTAATTGGACTAGCCCTATTTCCATGACCGTCGGCCCACAGCGAGGGACACAAACCTCACGTCTAGCCTGGCGCTCCTTCTCCTTCTCAGCACGGATCTTCTGCTGCTCTGCTCTCTCAGCTCTGCGCTTTTCCTGCAAGGGTTTAAGTATGTGTGTGTGTGTGTGTGTGTGTGTGTGTGTGTGTGTGTGTGTGTGTGTGTGTGTGTGTGTGTGTGTGCGTGCGCGTGAGTGAGTGAGTGAGTGAATGAGAGAGAGAGAGAGAGAGAGAGAGAGAGAGAGAGAGAGAGAGAGAAAGTGAACGTTGAAGAAATGTCCATGGTTGTTATTTACAACATATAATACTTCACTCAGGTTGCCAAAAGTTCTTGGCACACAGAGTAAATTCTCAAATGGTATCAGAACATTGCGACATCTAATCTCTCTAACATGACATCTGAGTCCATGGACATTAAAATCCATGTCATTTGCCATGGCTCTGATGGGTGTCCTTCCTCACTCACAATTCTGGTCTTGAGGGCGATCAGCTCCTCCTCCTCCTTCTTTCTGAGTTCGAAGTGAGCATCGATCAAGGCCTGGAGCTCCATCAGGTCCTTGTTCTGACGCTTCTTCTGGATGTCCTGTGAACCAGAGAGGGTAAAGCCTCGAATTAGGCTATGCACTTGTCTCTTTGTGTGTCTGTGTGTCTAACGTATGACTTTTTGCTTGTATGTGTGTATGTGTATGTGTATGTGTGTGTGTGTGTGTGTGTGTGTGTGTGTGTGTGTGTGTGTGTGTGTGTGTATGTGTGTGTGTGTGTCTGTATGTTTGTGTGTGTGTGAGAGAGAGTGTTTTGGGTACATAATGGTTGTGTGAGTATGTGTATACTGAATGTACCATCTTCTTACATCAAAGTCCACTTTCTCGCCATCTGGGATCCTGGGAGCGGTGGGCCTGTTGCAGATAAACAACTCTGTCAAGTCCTGCTTTCTCACAAACAGTTCCATTCATTCATTCATTCATTCATTCATTCATTCATTCATTCATTCATTCACTATAAGACTTAACATAATTCTTTGGATATCAATGTAAATAAAAACACAGTCTGATTAAATATTGATAATTTTTATGATATGGATGTGAACATGTCATGACTTACTTGAACTTTGGCTTCTCTTCATTTTTGCATTGTGGAGGGAAAAACATACTGTATGTTACAGACTTAGTACACTTAGTATTTGCATTTAGTAGTAACACTGACCATACTTGCAGTGCTGAAATTAATTTATTTGCAGTCGCAAAGACATGGAGGTAATGTAGTTCTGATCACAAAGACACTGAAGTAATGTACTTCAGGTCACAAAGACATTGATGTTTAGTGTTGTTGATGGTTTTTTAAGATGCAAGCGGTTGAAATCAATTCATGTAAAATGTAAAAGACAAAGCTGCACATGAATGACAAAAATAGGTAAATAATACAGACAATGTTATATACAATGATAAGACAAATGTTGATATGGACACCTAAGCTGTACTCTGGGTAAATGTTAGGTCAGAAATCCAATTATTCAACTCCATGGTTTTAATCCCACCCTTGATTATGGATGTGTCTAAACTTATTCTTTCCACCTTCCTCTGTATGTGAGTATGTAAGTAACAAATGCCATGCTATAAGCCAGGTATTCCAATGTATTAGTTAAATATGTTAACATATAGTATTCTCTCACCTCTTTAGTCCAATAAACAAATTTGATATTTGGTCTAATTTGGTTTTGATCCTGAACCAGTCATCCTATTATGCAGTGCTCCTTTGTCTGCCAGACATGTTGGATATATTGGACTTACAGTAAAGGATTTGTCAGGGACTGACACAATGATGGAAGATGTACAGTAGGGAAAAAGATGAACAGGGAAGACAACACAATGGGATTCATTGCCTTCCGTTCCCCATGGGCACCACACACAAGATAAAATATCACAAAGCTATGCGGGTCTGGGTCTTCAAGTAATTGTTTATACATATATAATAGACAGTACATTTAAAGTTTAAATGTACTTTCAATTCCAGCTCTCTCCAGATAGAACCACAGCAGAATTGATCGATTGAGTTGTACTTATTTGCAATTCCACCTCTTCAGTCTGCATGAAAGAGAGTTTTAGTACAGTGATATAATATGTTTTGGAAAAACAAAACAAAGTTACAGTACTTCCTTTAAGTCCAATCTCTTAAAGTCAAGCCACAGAGAGGTAAAACCCCAATGTGTGTAAATGTGTCCGTGGACATGTGGATGGCGTGTCAGGCTCATTGGTCAGGCTACTTTGGAGACCATCCACTCATGTGTCAGCAACCAAGAACCTGGCCACACATGACTGAGAACAGACATGCAGACTGTGCTGGGATCACAAGCATATGTCCAGTCCATCATGAATAGCAGACAGAGTTGGGAGCAGTGCATCGGCAAGCTAAGCTTATTACAGCTTATTGGTAAGGGTTAACAAGCATGGATCCAATGCGAGGAAATGACAACTGGTGTGTTTGTTCATGATATATTTAAGCAGTTAGATAATGTACTCTTAGAGAGAGGAGAGATAACATTTCAGTTGGGTTTCCCAATATGATTACACTTTGAGAGCAAGTAGAGAGCAAGTAGTAGATATTAGCAAAGCACAAGAAAAGGTTTGGCTATCAATAAAAATAAAAAAGAAGCCAGCAGGTGCATTTGAGGGTTTTGTCTCCCCTTGAATGCAAATTCAAAGAATTCTTGGGATGCTTTCTAGTTAGCGCAAAACAGATAGCTACATCATTAAGCACAGGACGGAGTGGGTGTGTACAATATTTAAGCGTATTTTAAGCTTACTGACCAATGTCACTCATGCGCATACAGTACATACACCCAGTGTTAGCCATACTCATGGTGGCCAGACATGAGGAGGATGGTTGCACCCTAGTAACATCTAAACAGTGACTCTGGCTAGGGGGGAATTGAAGGGAGTAGGATGTTGGGTGGGGAGGCTTCAGTGATTGAGCCGCTCCTGTCTGGCATTGAAAGGGGGGAGTAGGGGAGGAGTGGAGCGCACTGCTATGGTGGACTACGGATCAGGATGAAAGAATACTACATGCCACATACCTTCCTCTGCCTCAGCCTCAGGCTCAGGCTCAGGCTCGGGTTCTGGCTCAGCCACGGGTTCAGGCTCAGGTTCCGGTTCCGGTTCTGGTTCCGGTTCTGGCTCAGCCTCAGGTTCAGGCTCAGGCTCGGGTTCAGGCTCAGCCTCGGGTTCAGGCTCGGGTTCTGGGGCTGCCTCAGCCTCTGCCTCGGCCTCCGGAGCAGCCTCAGGAGCCACCTCTACTTCCACAACTATTGTGCCATGCAGCAAGACCCAAGCCCCAAGCCAGCAGCAGGTGGACCAGCCCCAGTTAGTTTAATAATGATGAGGATGATCGTGGAGAGGATGAGGAGATGGATGATGGTGATGAAGAGTGATGTTGTTGGTTATGGGTGACAGTATGAGGTTGGCACAGCATGAAATGAATGCAGAAGGCAAAAAAATAAAAAATATATGAAGAGGACGGCGAAGCATTCCATTGATGGTAGGGAAGAGGAGGAGAGATAAGGAAAGAGAGAAAAATGCATGGGTTATGGTGATGGAATCAAAGGATTCCATCGTGGAGATTTGGGTGTGACCAGCAGAGGGAGCTAGCGAGAGGTTTTTAAGCATATAGAGGCATGAGATGTAATGACGGAGAGATTAAGGTGGAAAGTTAAAGTTAAATGTCAAAGTTTATGTCAAAATTTCTATATGAAATTCATAGACACTAATGAACTTTTTAGAATTTTTAAAACTGACTTTAGCATATTTGTTGACACCTCTGAAAGGTTACTTTTTGTCAAAGCTCGCCTAAAAAAAAAAACAGGATTCCATAATTTGGTAAACACATCAATTTCAAACATATTTAGTTGTTTTTTCTATAGATTTTTTCAAATGACATGACCTTGCCAACCACTCTTATCAATGGAAAAAAGGGGGAAAGGGATTTAAAAAAAAAAAAAAGGCTCCATACATGCTCTGGAAAAATACTGCTGCTTCACTGGGCAATAAACATGTCTTAGATAATGAATGGACATGGAGATCAGGTGGTGTTGCTAAACTGAAGCATCTCAGTCGCCGCACAGACAGAGTCTATGTTTATCCCATGAGATCTCAAGATTTCTATCCTTTACTGGGTTTCTGAAGTATGTATCCCTACCCTACCATACTGCTTATGCTGTATACTGCCTTAATAATTGTCTGATTGTTACAGTTATGATGTTATCCACATGACAGTCAAATGACAACATAATACGAGAATACACAACATGTAATGAGTTCACGAAATTGCATTAGTACATAAAGAAAACCTTCCACTACATATACACTCAGATCTTATTTTTTTTTACCTTCTCCCTCTGTGTTTTCAACCAAGAAAAAAAGAAAACAGAATTATTATTATAATAATTATTATAATCATTCATATTAAGAACCTGACAGGATACACAAGAGAAATATGGGGAATGTGTGAGTCAACACAACTTGATCCTCCATATTTGACGCCATGGATCTTATCCCATGTCCTCATAACATGCAGTAAAAGTGTCCACTTGACTTGTGGGTTTTAGGTTACATTCTGGAATTAATGTGATCCAGATTTATTTGGGATGAGCTTAATGACCCTGCACAGCTGACGAGGTAAGCAGTCTCTGCTCAGGTCAATGTCAAAGGCCTGAAGACTTACGATCTCTACCGGCAACCCAGCCTGGTACCTCAAATGGTTTAGGAGAGAGACCTTGGCAAGGACTATAGCAGACTCTCTAAGTAATTTCTAAGCAATAAAACAATGTTTTTTTATTGGTAGCTGAGAAATTATTCTATAGGATTAATTTATTAAATAATTATGTCAAATGTCTTCAATAAAAAAACAAAAAAACAAACAAACAAACAAAAAAACCCTTTAGAATGGACTAGTTGCGTGCAAAGGAAGATATGGCCAAAAGAAAAGTGAAATACTGCTCTACTCAAATCCTGCCTGGTATCCCTAGCCCCTGATGATAAAGTTTTCTCTCTTAGTCCAGTATGAATAAAGACACAAACATGACGCCATCAACATTAAAAGGAATAAAGGTGCTTACCCTCAACCTGATCACTGCAAAATGAAGATAAAAATGCAATATTAGCTCAAGAATGCATTCATTAATCAATATATTATGCAAATTGTGTTGTCTTAATTCCTGACACATTCCAAGTTCAATTCAGCCTGTTTGAACATGCTGACATATTGAGTGACATATTGTGCAAGGAGACATTTTAGATACTTACACTTCTTCATCAGCCATGGTTGTAGTGGACTTTGTACCTGGACAGAGGAAGAGACAGAAACCAGAGGCACCTCAGCTGAGAAGATGTGGAGTGCACTAGACAGAGAAGTTAGAGAAGAGAGCTTTATTTATACCTTGGGGTGGCGCTACTGACCTCGAAACGCCCCCCTCCCCCTATATTTATGGGGTCTGCACCCTCTCTCAGACTATAAATCTGCCTGATTCCCCCTCAGGAGAGACAAGAATTAGCCAAATCGATAAGAGGAAAGCTTTATTGAGGTGCACTTTTGTGGTGAACAGTAAGCAAATGGTGCCTTTCATTAGATGCCTTTGTAAACAGTTACAGGTTTCTTCTTAAGTGATCTTCAATGACTGTGAAGCTATGTCTGTGGAGCCACCTCAAAGTGACTGCTTATATGTGTCCACAACCTCTTTTTATTATATATTTATGCAAATTCCATAAAGCTGTAAGTCCTCTGATTGGCTCAGAAGCCTATGCTTTAGGACTTGGCTCAATTGTGTCACGACTAGGCACAGAAATGCTGTGAAACCCTAACCACCTAGAGGCCTGCCCATTTGATGATAGATGAGAAGACACCCTAACTGAGATTTATGACAATGTTCTTTTTTCAAACCTGGACTGGAGCGCTAGTTGGGGGTTGGGGCCCACTGCAGACCAAGGGTCACATGAAAGGCCAAAGCTCAGGTTCTGGGCTTCTCAGCCCAATCTCTGTTAGGGTAATTAGTTCTGTCGGAGGTGGATATCAAAGTGTTTATTTTTGGCACCTGCCAGGCTTAGTAATCCTACAGACAACATTACAGTACTTGAGAATTCTGTCACCATTTAACATACAACCGCTTTAAAATGCTTCCGTAGATTTCTATATTACTAGCACTGCAATCAATACGCTGAATACCAACTGTATCAGACACCAAGACCAAGACACCACACTGAAGTTGAAGGGAACACGTTCTCCTAGATTAGATCGACTTTGCCATCTTGATATGTTTATGGTGGAAGTCTATGTGATCCTATGTGTTGGAGGTCTGACAGGTCAGAAGGTTTTCCAACACAGACAGCTGCAAATGACTGCGGGCTATGGTCCAGGATCCTGTTTCCTGCTCTCGGCTTAGTATAGGTGCATTCTCTTAGAATAGTACCCATATTTCACACCTCCCTTCCTTATGTGGGCACTTCTCACATCGGTTCATTGTGGGCATTTTGTGTGCACGGTTGGATGTGCCGCAACTTCCAAATCAAAACATATGTGCACATGTTACGTTGTGCCATGTGATGCTCATTGTGAATGAGATCTTTGGATACAGTACAGGCCAAAAGTTTGGACCCACCTTTGCATTAAATGCGTTTCCATTTAGGATGTTTTAACATATACACATTTATATATAATGCGGTGCACTGACTCTACAACTTGTCACAGGTATGTGTTTTGAGTAGAGTGCACCGCATTATATATAAACGTACATATAGAAAGCACCCTAAGGGAAATACATTGAATGAGAAGGTGTGTCCAAACTTTGGCCTATACTGTAAGTGTGCACAATCAATGTACACTGTACACCTTCACTCTGAGTTCCAGAATCAATTTGTGTGCCATCACAGCTTGCTAAATGGCAACTCAAAACAAAATGCATATAAGCCATGAGAATAATGCATCAGAGCACTGGGCTTAAACATCTGCTTCCTCACATTGGACCTGCTTCATCCTACCCTCTAGCAAATACTTTCACCCTCCAACTTCAGTTTCATGTTCCACTCTTATTTATGCTCAGTGATAGCCAAGCGCTGCACCTGTTTGAGACCCCTTTGGGAGGACCCTAAATGCCAAGCGCTATCTCCACACCTCTACAGTAAGCGTGATCTGGTAGGCATGGCCTGCTGGCCCTTTCCAAACCGCCGCCATTGTCATTCACACCATAAGAAACACTTTGGGCCTAATGGTCAGAGGCTCAGGGGGGCGATTTGCACATCTCCAGTCCTGAATCCGCAGCATAGCCTGCAGCTTTGGAGAGATTCACAGGGCAGCATCCATGTAGCCATCATCAGTGACTTTAGCACGCCCACAACAAGTCATCAGCACAGCTGAAGCCATCAACACCAAACTCCGCCACCGTTACAATGCGGGAATAATTTATACACACCGCCCGCCTTGGCACCTGTCTTTGGGCAATACACACCATCACACACACAAATAGATGGATACACTGCTAGGCACACAGATGGATTCAGCTACAGTATGGACAATCTCCCTCCCTCCCTCCCTCTCTCTCTCTCTCTCTCTCTCTCTCTCTCTCTCTCTCTCTCTCTCTCTCTCTCTCTCTCTCTCTCTCTCTCTCTCTCTCTCTCTCTCTCTCACACACACACACACACACACACACACACACACACACACACACACACACACACACACACACACACACACACACACACACAAGACATATATAGTCACAGGATACATAAACAAGCATGCAAAGTCCTTCCTGCTTATTAACCATCCCATAAACACATACACCCCACCCTTTGACAACACTTCATACTCATACGTGTGCTTCCACATAACCACCTTTAGGCAGAGATAGCAGCTTGGCCTCCTGACTGTTATCATTACTCATTAAAAAATTGTTTTTAGTCTTAAGGTGAGAATGGACAGATGGATAACTGTAGCCTGTCCATATGCACACACATGTATCCGTCAAATATTTATAAGGATTAGAGGAAGCTTCGGAAAGTGAAATGAGCTGCAGGTATTTAACTATGTCCAAAAAATTTATATATAGCAATAGTGCTTCCTGAACAAATTGTACCAAATTAATGTATCAAGTGAGTCAGACCATTAGTGGAGTCTACTGGCAAAAGAATCAACACTGCGGACCAGGCTCAGCTTTAAAGCATGGATGTTCCAAAACAGTGTCAGTGCTTCTTGCACGTGTGCACTCAGGTGCTCCCAGCAGGGGGTGGAGGCAGGGTGGGACCGTGCTGGACCTCCCTAACAGATGTACCACCCACAAGTTCCCCCCTCCCACACACCAACACACACACTCACACTCGCACACACATCCTCACTCTCACACACACAAACAAACACACACTCTTCCTGCAATCTGCACAGTCCTCATAGATTTCTCTCTTTCTCCACAATTTCACTTCTTACCTCAGAAAAGCCGGAAAAGAAGACAAGATCCCCTGCTGGCACCGATAGTCTGCAGAGTCTGCAAGCATCCTCGTCCAGTTAAGTTCATCTGTTATAGTGACACCTGAGCTTCCGAGCCGCTCCATTGGCCAGAGCGTTACGAGGGGGCGTAGCCTCGCGTGGGAAGTCATGTCACAAACTTGCGGTGGGCTCTGAATAAGGAGATAGTTGGACCTGGAGCACGGGTGAAGGAGCCGACAAGTTTGGAAAAGGGGACCCCCAACGACCCACCACCACCACCCTCACCAACACGTCACAGCTGCTATATTTGCCATGCCATTACAACCTCTCCATTAAGCCCAGTGGTCTTAGGAAAGAAAATAAGACTTGCAAAGGAGACAAGAAGTTATCATCAACTCATTCATTATCTCTTTTCTCCCTCTTTACTTCCATTGGGCCTAAGGGTCAGATCACTTTTCTTTTCTCCAACTGGTCAGAGGAGGACACAGAGCGGACGACAGAAGTTCAGCCAAACTAAAGCTGATACCAGACTCTTCCAAGACTAAATTAAGAACCAGATTTTTAATTGTCCTTATAAATAGCCTGGTAACGGCATCTAATGGATACAGCAATGACTGAAATTAAGAACCAGCTTTCAAATTGTACTTATATATAGCCTGGTGACTGTATCTGATGTGTACAGAGCAATGATTTATTCAACCTGTCTAAGCATCTAGGGCTTCGGTGATATTCATGAGACCATAAACCTGACTTAGAGCCAAAGGTGTGGGGACTCAAGTCTAACAGTGGGCCGAGTGCTTTTTAACCAACACTTGATGGACTGGTATGTCTCCTATAGTGTGGACCACTGAAGGATGCAAATCCATCCAGCTGTCAGGCATCTTTAGGGAGCTCTTGAGTCCCATCCGATGATGCTCCGGGATGCTGACATGCTCATGCATCTCGTGCCTTCTTCATCTCCATTTTCTATCACCCTCTGTGCTATGACAGGTCTCTGCTCTGGGGCAGTCACTGTTGGCATGAGTGTCAGTGGGCTGGGAGTAGTAGTAAGTCATACTTACCAGCAGAGGGCAGCAATCATATACACTGTTTGTGAGTGGGGGGGGGGGAGGGCTTTCAGACACAGGGAACATTGGATAGTGGAACTGGTGGTTGAGGGGAAGGGGAAGGGGAAGGGGAAGGAGGGGGAGGGGGTGGTGGGTGGCTTGTGAGGGGGGTGGGTGCGTGGGTGGGAGGGGGTATCTAAGGTGCTCTGCACACCCCCTGCCTTGCTGCTGGGTGCCTGTGTCCCGACACCACGGAGTGCATTCTGAGTAAAGGGCTCAGATTTTATTTTTGGACTGTTATGGAGCCCGTCTCTTCCATTTGTAGGAAGGGGGTAGAGTTGAGCCTGACATGAGTCGCCTGCTCTGACACACCAGGCTGGGACAAGCAGGCGGCAGCCGGCAGCCCCGCGAGCAGCAGTCTCACACAGGTAAAACCACCATCCCATTTCACTTTTTCTGCTTGCGTGCGGCTCGCGGGAGATGCGTTGGTTGTTGCCGGCATGGTGTGAGAGCTCAGGGAAATTAGCAGTGGCCGTGCATAGGTCCCCCCCTCCCCTTAAAGTAGGCGTAAGCTTCACAAGTCCAGTGGGTCCACAGAACAGGGTCTTAAAGAGCGTGGGAAGGCCACCTGAATAGGGCAAATGGATGTGCAGTTAGGAAGTTTCTTTTTGGCAAAAGGATTTGTATGCCTTTCAATGAAACCATTCCTTGTTATAAATGGCTGACAACTGTAAACAAATCAGTGTTGTATGGTCATCATTTTTGTACTTACATTCATCATAGCTTGATGGGTCATTTCATGTATCTTGAGTCTTGGTGTTCTTGATTTGTTCAAAGGAGACTCTGTCTAAAGTGTGCCATCTGTCATCTTATACAATCATCATCTGGTAAGGCTATATATATCACACACCCACACCCACACACATACACGCACAAACACTCACACACACTCTCTCTCACACACACACACACACAATCCATGTTTCTCCTCTGCTCTGCTCCAGCTGCTTGTAAACTAACTAAATGTCTTTTTCATTTGCAAGTCTTACAATTTTTTGTTTAGGATGGCTCTCTAATTGCAATTGTGTAGTGCTTAGTTTTATTGCCTGGCTATTATTATCCTTTCCTCTTATGAACTTGGCTCTTGGAGGTGCTCCAGGATGCTTAACCTACCAGAGCCTTAAAAGGATGACCTCTTCTCATGTGTCAGCTAGCAGGCCGAGTTTCAGTTTCCGCAGGACAGTCAGGGAGGCTCTTTTAAAAAGTCTGTCAGGCAGGCCTTGCTTGGCCTACATTTGAACTGGGACTGATATTTTAAAATCTTCAGAGCATAAATTCAGACAGCTTTATTTTACTGTACAGTTTGGTTCTAGTTCATGTTCTTGGCAAAAATAGTGATACGGTGGAAATAAAAATGTCTACAAGAGTAGTTATTTATGTTACGAGAAAGTACATATTATCTTAAGGCCTTCAAATATAGCCTATTCTAAGATTTAAACTTTACTTGCAGTGAATGAAATAGGCCTCCCCTTCAGTCCAATAATGACATATTAAAAACAGATGCAGAATAAGTCCGTTTTACAGTGAGAGATTACATTTTAAACACTGAAACATCCTAAAAAAAAATCATTCCTAAAAGGGTATTCCTTTTGCCTTTACAATATACTGTAAGCACATTTACTTTCTAACAGTAGGCCTACTTCTCAGAAAAGAAAGCTAAGTTGGGTTTAGAAATTCTTTGATATCCACCCCTCAGTGCAAAATTCAGATTGGTTGTAAATTTTGTCACTTATAATGTAATGGATACGTTCTCAGGTTGGTGGTGCCGCGTAAGAGCCCCACCCTGGACAGGATTGCTGGAGTGTTGACTTACAGAGCCGTGAAAGTGATGCAGAGTGGGCAGGAGCCGAGCGCCATGACAGGGAGAGAGTGAGAGACCTGCTCCTCCTCTTCTCCTTCTGGTGTTCCGCCTAAAATTAGGCCCAGGAAACCAGCAGCCTCGGCCTCCAGACTCGCACCAAAGACACGGTAAACTTCAGATTCTAGCCACAGAGATTTTCACAGAAGAATTTCACAGAAGAATTCTAGAGATTTTCACAGAAATTCTAAAGTCAAGGCTCCAGACTCTAGCCACAGGCACACTAATTATGGCAAACTTCATGGCAATGCATGGTACTACAGACTACTAACCACAGAATCCAGAGTCTAACCAGGCCGCAAAGTATCAAAAGTCACAGACATAGTTAACTCCAAACTCTATAGATACGGCTGCTATCACTTCCCTGTTAAATTCATAGCCTGACATATTGGACCAAAAGGAGATGTAAATAGACATAGATGCAGAAATGATACAAAATAAGACTAGAAGATATTTATAACCATAATTATAAAATATTTTATTGTATTTTAAAAAAAAAAAAAAATACATTTAAAGGGTTTCACAAGAACTCCAACAGAACAGGGGCAGTACAGGGATGTAACTATAGCCTAAGTGTTTTCAAAGCAACAGGTTGGAACATTTTAAATTTTATCAAACCAGGTATACAATTTTCAAAGGTCACATTTCCTAAAAGTAATAATGACTATGTATTTTGTATATTGAAATAGATAATTTAGTTGATATAACAACTAAAATAAATTCACAATTTTGAAAAAGGTCCCTCATAGAGATTGGGTAGACAGGCCATAACAAAGATGCTGAGGGTCTTACTCCAGTGTTCAGCTTTACATAAACATGTTATCATTTCAATAAGACCTAATATATTTTTTGATGTTTATAAAATGTAGGCCTACTGCATCTAGAGCTCAATGATCTGATGCAATTACTTAAATAATATGGAGGAAAGTAAGTTTAGTACCGTTGAAGGAAAATATATCAAATCAATGTGTTTTTATGAATGGAATACTGTGTGCTTTGATTATCATAGGGTCTAACAACAAAGCAAGACTACAGGACAGTTAGGTATTAGAAACCCAAAACTAATACGCTCTTTTGGAATCCATGCCAATCTGAACAACAATAAAACTTAAAAAGGTGGAAAAATACAGTGGAAAATACAAAGTGTATTATCATTATCATTGGCATAAGACATGTGAGCAACCATAGTATGGTTATATACTGTATGTATTACTGTAAGATCAGCCATTTATCAAATATATAAAAGCAATCATGATGCTAATTCAAGATTGTATGTCATTACTTATCAAACATTCAGGGAAATCCACTGGCTATTTTAAATGATGGCACTAAAGCTTGCATAGTCAACATCTGTGCCATTTAGGATGATTTTTTTTAATACAAAATGAATATCAAAGACAGACATTTTAGACAGGCATCTTGCACATGAAAATAAATCTCAAACTTCAGAATTATACCACTAACATTGCAGGTGGGAACATAGAAAATACATGACTTCCAGGTGCCTATGGTGTGGTTTTAAAAGCAGGAGCATCTACAATATACAGTATGACGGCTAGAGAAGGATTGTGAGAAACTACACCACGTTAATTCTACTTCCCTTTAGGCGATGAGTTGTCACTGTTGTCTCAGAAATCATCATGGCATAATTCACCTATGAAAAAAACAGACAGAAAAAATGAAAATGGCATCTATGTCTGCCAGTTAAATAACAGAAATACATTTCCAAAATGTGTAAAATTAGGCAAAATTTGCTTTTGGCTTATTCCTCACATTTTCAAGCTTTTACTTTGTTACAGGCATAACATTTGCATGTCTCTTACTCAAAATGTTTGGATTACCGTAATATTCTGAGGGAGGACCAAAACTGAAACCTGTTTGCAATGTTGTACAGTAATAATCTTTGACTATTCATATATACAGTATTTTCTGTCTGTTGTGTGTTTTTGTAGGAGGCTGATTTTCTCAGGACCATGAGTTACGGGGCTGTTTCCAGTCTGGGCCTGCTGTCCCAGCAGTACCCCCCACCCCTGCTGCCCAAACCTGGCAAGGACAATGCCCGCCTTCAGAAACTACTTAAGAAGACTGCCAAGAAGAAGGCTGCCCAACAAGCCCAGCAGCCCATGCCCTTCCGTTCAAGTTTGTCCCCTGTGAATGAGGCCAGTCCTGACCTGGAGCATAGTGACCACTCCACCCCTCCCAAAACACCTGAGACTCCGATGTACGCAACAATGCACCCCCGATTCAGTGTCAGACCCCTGTATCAGCATGTGGCCTCCCCGTATCCTCACCATAGAAGCTTCACTTACGGCCTGTATGGAGCATCAAGCCAACCTGTTGCTCGTTCAGTGACCCCGCTTAGCATGTACACACCCCCGCCACAGCCAGCAGGGGTATCCCCAACCCCAGGGCCTGTGAGTTACTCCGAGGCACACTTGTTTCCTGGCACACCCCCTGCCTCTCCCGCAACTTCCCTTACACCTGTCCCTGCTTCTGTCCCTACACCTGAGATTTCCATTGTCCCTGCTACAAAGCCTGCCCCAGAGGCACCTCCAGTAACAGCACCTATTATCTCTATTGTGCCTCCTGCCCCTGCTCCTGCACCTCTGCCTGCCCCTGTTCCAGCCCCTGCTAAGACTGCTGAACCAAGTATACACCTCTTGCCTGTCACTCTGGTGACCCACAAAGCACCAAGTCCGAGGTTTAATGCTTATGATGTCGTTAGGAGCTCATCTAGACCTATGTTTGATGTTCCCCAAATCACCTTATACACTGCAAAGACTTCATATTATGAGACAACAACAGCACCACTTCATGAAACAACAGAAGGTAGACTATCGTATTATGGACGGTCACCATCGCCAAGACCCAGGAGTAGAACACCAACACCCGAAACAACAAGAGGAACATCTCCTATGAGACTTTTAGCACCAGCACCTAATGGTAGAAGAGGAACATCCCCAACAACTGAAATCAGGGGCAGAGCAACACCAACCTCTGAAGTCAAAAGAGGGAGGACTCCAACTTCTGAAGTGAGGGGTAGAACCACACCAATTTCTGAAGTGAAAAGAGGACCCACTCCAACCTCTGAAATGAGAGGTAGAGCAACACCAACGCCTGAAACTCGAGGAAGAACAGTGCCGATTGTTGTAGTGCAAAGAGGGGCCACTCCAACTTCTGAAACGCGGGGCAGAACGCCAACATCAGATGTCAAACAAGGTACAACTCCTGTCTCTGATGTGAAAAGAGCTTCAACTCCTACAACTGTAATCAAAAGAGTCACAACACCAACAGTTGAGATAACTACATCAAAAACTCCCATGGGGCGACCAAAAACCCCTTCACATCATATAGGCCGTGCCAAGACACCTGTACTTGAAATATCAAGACCTAACCCGCTTTTATTTGCTGTCTCCCCAGAATACATGGAGGGAAGGCGATCTAAAACACCAACTTCACTCTCTGTATCTGGTGAGGCAAGCCCGAAACCATTAGAAACTGAACCGCCTAAAGTAAGTATTCCAAATGGGAATGCTGAGATTAAACCTTTGGAAACTTCCACAGATGAAGTCTCGTCAAGGCCTGAGCCTGAGACACAAGAACCAACACCAAAGACAAGTGTCAAAGAAACTTCTGTGCCACCACCACTAGCAGCCACCACTCAACCTGCAACAACTGTCAGTCCACCTGGCATTCAGAGACCTAAAACTCAGTCGACGACTCAGGAACCTACCAAGACTGACACCACAATACCTGTACATCAGCAGCCAAAAGTGGCTGTAATAACAACACCTGCAGCTGGACCTCCAAAGTCAGCCCAAAGCCATGCTCAAGCCTTGAAACCAATAATAGGTCAAAGGCCCAAGACTCCCACATACGGTGGTGCTAGGGGTATACCTAAAACGTATTATGGCTTAACTCCAGCAGCATATGTTGCCCATGGGGGTATACAAACAATAGCACCCTCTTACAGTATATCTAGACCAATAACACCAGGTGCTGAGTCACAGAAACCTGAAGAGCACAAAACAACTGAGACACCCTCACAAGAAGCACCAAAAGCAGAGGTATCCGGTGAACAGCAAGCCAAAATGCCTGTAGCCGAGGTCCCTACTCAAAAGAGTGCAAGTACAGAAATAAAGGCCTCTGAGGATGCAAAGCCTCAAGAAGTGAAAAAGTCACCAGCATTAAAGCCTAAGCCTAAACCAGTGCCAGTGGTTGAGAAGGCTAAACCACAGGTCACTGAAGGAAAAAAAGCCAAGAGCCCTGCAACGGTGCCTAAAGCCTCTGTACCAGAGGCACAAAAAGATAAAGCTGCAATCTCTGTTCCGCCTAAACCAAAGACTCCAACGCCTGGGGTTAAGATCCCTCCTGCACAAAAACAAATTGCAGCTCCATCCTCTAAGTCAAAGACCTCTGAGAAAGTCTCAGATGAACCAAAGAAACCAGATGTCGAAAGCAAGATTGTTAAGGAGCAAAGTAAGGTGTCTACAGAACCAGCTAAGACTAAAGCTTCTGTATCAGGGACCTCAACTGTGCCATTATCAGGGACAGAGTCAATTAGTTCTATTTTTAGTCCCAAACCAAAAGCCAGTGAGCCACCTAAAACAGAATCTGTAGAAAAGCCAAAGGAAAAACAGACTGACAAAGAAAAACCCATTAAAGATGTAAAGACAGAAACAAAGTCGGCTGAACCAACACCAAGTAAAACTGCTGAGGAAAAGAAAGAAAAAGAAGATAGCACTTTACCAAAAGCGGAGCCTCTCCTGAAAACAGTCAAGAAACCCAAGGGTATGATGAAATCAAAGCTCAGTGGATGGTCACGCCTCAAGAAGCACATGGTTGTGGAGGTTGAGGAACCAAAGTTCCCAGAGGCTGAGGCAGAGTCCACCACAGAGGCCAAGAAAGATATACCCAATGGAGATCTGCCAAAGCTGATCATCAAGAAGAAAGCTGAAGACGACCAAGCCTCATCATCTAGCCAGCAGACAGAGGGCAAAGACTCACCACAATCTACTAAGATGTGGGATGCTGTCCTCTTCCAGATGTTCTCCAGCAAGGAGAAGATCATGCAACAGATAATGATCGACAAAAGTGAGGAGGAAAGGAAGGAGCTGGAGGAGAAAGTGGCGAAGAAGCCAGAGGAGATTCCCACCTTTGCCCATCGCCTGCCAGTTCTCCTATTCAGTCCTAAATTCGATGCTAAAAGGCTGAGAGAAGCCGCATCCCGACCAGTGACTAAGATGTCCACCGTGTTTGAAATGGCCCTCATAGGTCGCCACTCAAAGGATGAGGAACCAAAACAGTTCAACAGAACAGCCAGAGGATTCAGTTCATCAAAACCCACAGAAGCTTAATTGATATGGGTAATCTGTTTCCTTTCCTTTGTTAAATAAATAGTGTACAGTTCTAATAATTAATCAAACAAGCTCTGAATCTTTCATGGTAATAAAGTATTTATATTTCAACACTGAGTTTCACACTTGAAGAGCAACTGTTAACTTATTTATTTACCTGTATATCTCCAGCATTTACAAAAATCTAGGCTGAAGGTACAGTAATTTCTTATGCATGAAGCCTATTGTATTTAGCACTGAGATAAAGCAAAAGAGAAATGTACATCAGATAAAATATACTTAATACTTCACATCTGATGTAGCAGGTCAATTTTTAGAAAAAAAAAACAGTGTATTCAATGATTGGCAATTTATGCAGATATGTAAATTTTCTGCATTAAACATTGGTTAAACATTGGTCACTAAACTAAGAAAGTAACGTGTACAAGGACAGTACAGTAACATGTTCAAGGACATGATGGTGCTTTAAAATGGTGAAATGGTAAAATGGTTTTAAAACCAGAGGACATTTAATTACTGTGAATACAGTACATAGCATTTTGCCTATTTTTATTTTGTTAGTTAAAGCTCACTATAGTGTTTTAGTTATAGTTTTTTTTTTTTTTTTTTGTATCTTAGTGTACTCAGCGTAACATCCCAGCACAAGGGTTTGTCTGACACAGGATGATGACAGGGGGTAGTCAGATCTGTAGACAAGCATGAGGGGGATGACAGGGGGTGTGTGGGTGTGGAAGTAGCCATGATATTATAGGACGTTGGAAGCCTGGGTGAGTAGTGCAAAGACGGGGGCATACATTCAACACCATGCCGTCTGAATCCACAGTGACGCTCACATGAAGAAGACAAACAGATGGATATGCAACGCATGCTCAATCCCAGTGACTAGTGCATGCTCAAAGGTTGCCGCATGCTTGGAAAGTACTGTATAGATGGTCAACCTTTATGCGTGGGACGTCAGAGAGCAGCATGGTGTCTGGTGTCAAAGCTTTATATTTCTGTGGCATACGGAAAGGAAGAGAGATGGTGGGGTTGATCTTGAGTCTGAGGAAAGTGACTGTTGTTTGCAGTGCATGGCTGGCGTTTGCAGAGAATCCAGTGGGATACTTTTAGAGGTGGCAATGGAGGTTGGAGTTTAATGAAGTGCATTAGTGTTTGTGAATATGGTGTAAGTTTGGACCTACGCTTTCCTGATGCATGGATGTTATGATGGTTAAATGCGGCTAAGTACACTGTGTCTGTGTTGACAGTAGGCTAATGTGTAAGATGCTTCACATTCTAAAGTGCTTAAAATGTTATTTTATATATTTTTTCTAATAAAACAGCTTGAGTAGGAGAAGGTCCATAATAGTCATTTTTGTACTGAACTGTGGTATTGCACATATTCATCTTAGTTCATTTTGGTTCATTTATATAATTTAGGAGATTTTGCATCACCATAATATTTGTTCTCATCTCAGACATGCTTGGTGTCCATTTATTGCAAACCTTTGTTTTCATGGATCTTTTTCCATGATGAAAAATTGTAGTTCTTCCCTCAGGTAAATATGAAATATGAAATATTCATTTCCTTTCAATATGAAAAGTTTCCTTACAGTTACATCGTTTTCATTCATTCATTCATTCATTATCATTAATTTAATCGATGGTGACTTGCAAATATTGCAACAATCTAATTAATGATAACAGCATTTAATCACTTAATGACAGTCATTTCGGCAGTAAAATGTTTTGGTAGTAATTCTGATATATTGTCCCTTATGTATTTTCATTTCCAATACATTTGTGATGATACAGCAGCAGGGACATTTACGGACAAAAATGACATTCGTGTTCGAAATCACAGAAGTAACTGCAAACACGTTTTCTCCCTCTTAACAAATTGGCAGTAGTTGAAGAAAGTGTTGTATAATATTAATAACAACACTCTATATGAGAACTGTATGATTAGTGGTCCTGCAGTTAGCTATGCATATGTCAAAGACAAAAGTCTAACAAGCAAAAATATGCTACATTTGGACATCAAATATGCCTTGGATGCTGCCCTGTGTTGAAACTTTTGTTTTCCCTTGCAAAACCAGTGATCGAGAATGAAACCCTTCTGTCCTAAAACAGCTGGGGCTGTAAAGAGATCACTTCATCAACTATATCTCTCATACTTCTACATGTTATGCTCAAATCAACACTTTTAAGATCATTTCAGAAAAGAACACAACCTTTTTTAAAACTTGCTACTAGTCTACTAATGTAGTGGTAACAATTTGCATTGTATTTTTTTCAACTTTTATCTGGTTAAAAGTTCTTATAAGAAAACATAACTGACCAGATGGTTACAAATGAAATTGTTACCTGAAGCATGGATGTTGTGTAGCATTAGTAGACTGTACTGTACAGTTTGTTCAGTACATGACAAAGGGGAACTCCAGAGACTACTGTATCACTGAAGTCACATTGCATATCTCTTAGAAAAAAGGCACACCGTCAGTGAAAAGGTCAACTGGTGCACCATCTCACCTGTTTTCCCATTTGAAAAATCACTGTAATTCTCATCATCCACAGGGATCTTCTCATATTTCCCATGGCCAGTCACAACGAATTTGTACCTCTTCCCAGATGGATTACCCTTCAGCAGAAAGCAAAGTGCATTGATGATTTCTGAGAGATCAACCAATTGTGAGACAAAAACTCACAGAAACAAAACCGAAAAGATTGGCTAGTATAAATGTTGTATAAGTGTGCTCTTACCTTTCCGCCTAAGCCAGGTCTGCCCGTAGAAGAGTTCTCTCCTATGATCTCCCAAAGATTCTTCTTCTGCAACACATCACCTGCTTTCAGATCCTGCAGTAAAAATAAGAGACAGAAATCAGTACTCTGGTAGTGATAACTAGGCATTAACAAAGTCAGACAATGTCATAAACTTAGATTAGTGTGTCTTAACCTGCTTTAATCTTGTTAATTTTAAAGAAGCACATCAAAATATGTGGTAATTAAAATATTTATGTGTAAAACAGGAAACCAACAGAAGCCAGAAATTGGCTATGTTACAGTAACCATGGAGTATGGTCTAAAAATGATTGCAGTAAAATAATCCATGCAGTAACC